>VWZK01006760.1:0-31847 GCA_013396935.1 Baryphthengus martii
AGGGAGGAAGGGAGGGAGGAAGGAAGGAATGAACGAACGAACGAACGAACGAAGTTTATCTGTGTTATATAGAACATTTTGATTATCAAAATCAAACGTAAAACTAATAGGTATTATTTTATGCTTAGTAGCCTATGCTCCTGCTTAGTTTCAGGGCATTTAACGAGTATAAATATATATATACGCATAGATATTCACTGATATAACACATATATAACAAAGAAACAATTACTGTCTAGATAGTTGTTTGAATTCTGAAACTTATCTGTATCTAGTACAATTGCCCTGTTCCAAAAGCGAGAAAAATCTGTGGGCATCTTCCAGATCTCTTGAAAAGCAGTTTAATACATTTTTCTTAATGTTAGAAAGAGAAAATATTTTTTCAGTAATCTGTCTGGGAAAGGTCTGTTGTACCAGCACTACTGGAAACTGGGTCTATTTGTAGCTCAAAGTAATCTGAAAAGCAGAATTGCTTTTCCCATTATCTCAAATTGTTTTTTCTCTGTCAAGAAAGAAAAAAACAAAAAAAACAACAGGATTTCAACCAAAGCCAAAACAATAGCAGTAACAACATTAAGTTCTAAAAGTAAAATATATCTTCAGGAAAAAAAAAAAAAAGGTGGTAACACAATATGAGGCCAACATAAATAAAACAATATATGTTAAGGGAGTCTTGAAAAATTTGTGAAACAAAACAACTGGAGGCCAGGATTGATAGTCTAAACCTTCTCAAGTAGCACAGCAAGTTTATGTGTCTATATCTGAATGATATGATCGAAACTTCCACAGATATATTACGATTGTGTCTGTGAGTTAATAGGCCTAAAAAAAATATAATCTCAGCATGCGTGTTCAATGATTCTGTCTTGCAATATGGCCTAATACTTTTTCCTATGAGAAGAATATACCTTTTTTTCCTTTATAAGCTTGAGAAGTCTGTTCACTTGGATCTATGAATAGTTACGTCCTATGAACTTATAGAAATATAAAGCTCAAAGTATTATTTACGAAGTCATTTTTTAGGACATCCAGGAGTTAACTTAGCCAAGGTAGAGTTTATTAGTGTTTGGTACTGCCTCTTTATTTTCTAATATTAAATTTAAATGACGTATTAGAAATTAAACTGGATGCTTCTTGTCACCTCAGAGTATGTTAATCAACATCCTGCTTATCAGTCCGCTTTTACATGGTTGAATATTGCTTTCCTGTCTTTCATTCTCTAGACATCAGAAATCCAGTTCTTTCAAATTGACTTCACTCAGACTGTTTTCTGAACCTAATCATTTTTATTACACTCTTACAGAATTTCAACAGTATTTCCACAACTTATTTAAATAAGGCCTGGTCCAGAGACGTCCCTACTGTTGAGTGTGGAAAAGACATTAAAAACTTTATAGAATGACTTGCAAAAAAAAAAATAAAAAATCACTTTGCAACAAAACATCAAAGACAACAGACTTAGGAGCCTGGGACTCTAGAAATGGGGTAGTGTACTCACAGAATCATAGAATCAGTTTGGTTGGGAAAGTCCTTTAAGATCACTGGGTCCAACCATTAATCTAACATTTCCAATTCCACCACTAAACCATGTCCCTAAGCACCTCATTTACACATCCTCTAAACAGTTTCAGGGATGGTGACTCCATCTTCTCCCTGGGCAGCCTGTTCCAATGCTTAACAAACCTTTCAGTGAAGAAGTCCAACCTAAATCTCCTTTGATGCAACTTGAGGCCATTTTCCCTTGTTTTATCACTTGTTAACTGGGAGAAGAGATTTACCCCTACCTCGCTACAACCTCATTTCAGGTAGCTGTAGAGAATGATAAGGTATCTCCTTAGCCTTTTTTTTTTTTTCCTCCAGGCTAAACAGCTCCAGTTCCCTCAACTTCTACTCATAAGACTTGTTCTCTAGACCTCTCACCAGCTATGTTGCCCTTCTTTGGGCATGATCCAGCACCGTAATATCTCACCAGTGCCAAGTACAGGGGGACAATCACTTTTCTAGTCCTGCTAGCCATGCTATTTCTAATACAAGCCAGGATGCTGTTGGCCACCTTGGTGACATGAACACACTGCTGGCTCATGTTCAAGTGGCAATAGATCAACACCCCAAGGTCTTTTTTCACTGGGCAGCTTTCTTGCTACTCTTCCCCAATCCTGTAGTGTTGTATGGGGTTGTTGTGACCTAAACGCAGGACCCAGAACTTGACCTTGTTGTTCCTCATTCCATTGGCTTCAGCCCTTCAACCCAGACTCTCTAGGTCCCTCTGAATAGCCTTCATACCCTCAAACTTATCTATGCTCCTATTCAGCTTTCTACCAGCAAACTTACTGATCTACTCATTGCTAAGGATATTAAACAGAATCCCCCAGTACTGAGTCCTGGGTAACACTACTTGTGACTGGCTGCCAACCGGACTTAATGCCATCACTACCACTCCTTGGGCTCAGCTATCCAGCCAGTTTTTCACACATCAAACAGGATACTGCACCCAAACCACCATCAACCAGTTTCTCCAGGTGGATGCTGTAGTAAACCACATAAAAGGCTTTACTAAAGTCCAGATAGATAACAGCCACAGCTTTTCCCTCATCCACCAAACAGGTCACCTTGTCCTAGAAGAAAGTCAAATTAGTCAAGCAGGATTGAGTCTGATTACCTGGTTGTTCTGTATGTGCCTTGAGATGGCACTCAGGCTGATCTGCTCCATAACCTTCCCTGCCACAGAGGTCAGGCCTGTAGTTCCTCAGATCTTCCTTCCAGACCTTCTTGTAGATAGATGGATGTCACATTAGCTAACTTCCAGTCCACTGGGACCTCCCCAATTAGCCAGGACTACTGACAAATAATGGAAAGTGGCTTGGTGAGCTCTTCTACCATGTCTCTCAGTACTCTTGCATGGATCCCATCTGGCTCCATAGATTTGTGTGTGTGTAGGTGGAGTAGCAGATCACACATAATCTACCCTTGGATTCTGGGGGCTTCATTCTGCTCCCTGTCCCTGTCTTCCACCTCAGGGGGCTGGGTGCCTAAAGAACAACTGGTCTTACTGAAGACTGAAGTGAAAAAGACATAAAGTATCTCAGCCTTTTCCACATTCTTTGTCATATATTTCTCCCCCCCATATCCAATGGGGAGTCTGTTGTTGATAATGTATTTCTAGAATGATTTTCTCATGCCTTTTATAGCAGTGGCCAATTTAAGTTCTCATTGGACTTTGACCTTATAGTCTTTGAGAGTTGCCTGTCCCGTCTTTTAAAGCTCGTAAACCCTCTTTTTCTGAACTCCAGCATAAGCTCCATATTCATCCAGGTTAGTCTTCTTCCTCGTCAGCTCATATTTTTCTATATGGAGACAGCTTGATAATGCACCTTTAAGATTTCCTTCTTGAAGAATGTCTAGCCTTCCTGAACTCCTTTGCCCTTCAGGACTGCCTGCCAAGGGACTTTGCCACCCAGGTTCCTGAATAGGTCAAGTTTGGCCTCCAGAAATCTAAGGTACCAGTACCACTGACCACTCCTCCTTACTTCTCAGAGAATCACAAACTCAATCATTTTGTGATTGCTATGCCCGAGATGGCCACCAGCCATCACATCCACAAGTCCTTCTCTGTTTACAAACACCGGGTCCAGCAAGGCAACTTTCATAGCTGGCTCACTCACCAGTTGTGTGAGGAAGTTATCTTCCATACAATCTAGGAACCTCTTAGACTGTTTCCTCTCTACTGTATTGTATTTACAGCAGATATCTGGTAAGCTGAAACCCCTCATGAGAATGAGGGCTAGTAAACACAAGATTTTTCCCAGCCGCTTGTAGAATATTTCATCTACTTTATCCTGATTGAACAGTCTATAACAGACACCTACCATGATGTGGCCAGCAGGTCGAGAGAGGTGATTCTCTCCCTCACCTGCACTCTACTCCAGTTCTGGAGTCCCTATTACAAGAAAGATACAGACATGCTGGAATGTGTCTAGAGGAGAGCCACGAAGATGATCAGAGGGCTGAAGCGGGTTATGTAAGGGTTAGGACAGGTTGAAAGAGTTGGATCTGTTCAGCCTAGAGAAGAGAAGGCTGCAGGAAGACCTTATAGAGGTCTTCCAGTATCTGAAGAGGGCCTACAGGAAAGCTGGGGAAGAATGTTTCAGGATGTCGAGTAGTGATAGGACTAGAGGGAATAGATCCAAACTTGAGGAGGGTAGATTTAGATTGGACATTAGGAAGAAGTTCTTCCGCGTGAGGGTGGTGAGACACTGGAACAGGTTGCCCAGAGAGGTGGTGAAAGCCCCATCCCTGGAAGTTTTTAAGGCCAGATTAGCTGGGGCTCTGAGCAACCTGATCTAGCGGGACGTGTCCCTGCCCATGGCAGGGGTTTTGGAACTGGATGATCTTTAAGATCCCTTCCAACCCTGACAATTCTATGATTCTATGATATCAGTCTTGTTGTCCTTCTCCCTGCTTCTTACTCATAAACACTCAACCCTATCAGCACCATCATAAATCAGTCAAGACAGTCAAGACGTGTCCTAACATAGAACACTACTTCACTGCCTTTCCTTCCTTGCCCATTCCTTCTGAACAGTTTATAGTCATCCAGTACAGCACTCCAATTGTGTGAGTCACAGAATCACAGAATTATTGAGGCTGGAATAGACCTCCGAGATCATCAAGTCCAGCCTATGACCAAACACCATAACACCTAGCTAGACCATGTCACTAAGTGCCACATCCAATCTTTCCTTAAACACCTCCAGGGATGGCGACTCCACCACCTCCCTGGGCAGTCCATTCCAGCACCTAATGACCCTTTCTGTGAGGAAGTGCTTCCTAATATCCAACTTAAACCTCCCCTGGCGCAGCTTCAGGCCATGCCCTCTTGTCCTGTCACNACTCCTCCCCAACTTAGTATCATCTGCGAATTTACTAAGGGTAGACTCGATCCCCTCATCCAGGTCATCAATAAAGATGTTGAACAGAACTGGGCCCCGTACTGAACCCCGGGGGACACCACTGGTCACTGGACACCAGCTGGATGTGGCACCATTCACAACCACTCTCTGTTCCCGGTCATCCAGTCAGTTTTTAATCCAGCGCAGGGTGCACCTGTCCAAGCCATGGGCTGCCAGCTTCTCCAGGAGGATGTTGTGGGAGACTGTGTCAAAGGCTTTGCTGAGGTCTAGGTAGACCACATCCACAGCCTTGCCCTCATCTACCTGGCGGGTCACCCAGTCATAGAATGAAATCAGATCGGTCAGGCAGGACCTTCCTTTCCTAAACCCATGTTGACTGGGCCTGAGCCCCTGGTTGTCTTGTATATGCCGCTCAAGCATATCCCATCACGTTATAATAACAGCAACTATGTCATACTTTTGTTGCTGTACAATGGCTTCTAGCTCCTCCTGTTTGTTGCCCACGCTGCATGCATTGGTGCAGACGCATTTCAGATGGGTTCTTGATGCTGACACTTTTGGGAAGAAGTCCTAACCCTTACATAACCATTCTCAGGAGTTTCTATGGCTTCTGACACATTAACTCTTGCATCTTTACTAATGCATGGATCTTTATCTTTTTCCTCCACTGAGATGGCAGACTGAAGGACCTTGCTAGCAGACTCAAAGATTCTTATGCTTCCCTCAGGTTTACCTTTGTTGAGCCTGGTTTTGTCACTTTCCCCCTTCAAATCTAGATTAAAGCTCTTTCAGTGGCCCCTGATGACTCTTCTGCCAGGATTATTTTCTCCCTCTGCAACAGGTATACCCCATCTCTTGCAAGTAGTCCTGACATCATGTAAATTGACTCATAATTAAGAACCCTAAAATTCTGCCAGTAACAAGCTTGGAGCCAGGTATTGATTTATTAGCTCTTCCTGTTACTTACCTTAATTTTCCCTGTAGCCGGAGGGATAGAGGAGAGCACTACCTGTGCTCCAGATTCCTTAACCACTCATACCAAGGACCTGTAGACTCCCTTGATTGCCCTTGGACTTGTGGTTGCAAATTCATCACTGCCCACCCGAAAAATCAATAATGGATAATGATCTGAGAGCTGGACCAGGGTGGAGAGTTTTCACTTTACGTCTTTAACCTATGCCCCAGGGAGACAGCATGCTTCTATAAGAAGTGAGTCTGATCTGCATATTTGCCCTTCTGTTCCCTTCAGAAAAGAATCTCCTATGACAACGACTCATCTCTTTTTAGTTTGTGGAAGTAGTTTTGGTGCTGGGTGATGGCTAATTGAATCTTAGTAATGCCTCCAATCTGGGTGAACCAACATCCTCATCACTGCTTAGCTCTACTTGCAGAGCCTCATATCTGTTTTGCAAGGACACCTGGGAGAGTGCAGTAGTTGCAGAGGATACACCTCTGCTGTGCCCAGAAGGAACTTGCTACACACGGTGATTGCTGAAATATATGACACCAGATGTTCTACCGGGTTAACAGGTGAAGGTCAGAAAATAATCCCACATATATGTCTTGCAACTAAATCCTATCTTTACTTCAGAAGCATTAGTTCATTGAGCAACAAAAATGTATGTGCCTCATAGAGTTAAATTGAACTTAACTTAAACATTTCAATGTTTGCATGTGTAAGTGTATGTCTGAAATTAAGGAAGATAACCAGGGCAAAAAAAAGTGAAAGTGTCATTAAAGAGGAAAAATAACTATTTTCCTCTGCTGGATAGAGACATGCACAGCAGGCATGATGTCCATCATACCGAGTAAATCCAATATTCATCAAATAAAAAAGGAATTACGTAGTTCCTACATCAAGAGAGTAAATCAGGTCTCAGTATCTGGGAAGGAATGTCACAAGGACTTAGATGCTTACAGTAAGAATACCCAGAAGAAACAGATGGTGAACAGCTGAATGGTCAAAGACTTTCTTTGGAAGGAAATACAAACATTTAGATGGTAGTTTGACTGAATTTAATTCACGAGAACAGTGAGAACCATTTAAAACTGTGCATACAGAAATCATATTAAAGAGAACCTCTTACAAACTGGAAAAATAAACTATGCAAAAGAGAGAAGAAAGAAAGATGCAGACTCATGAGAATGACTCTAAAATGTAAATTTCAACCAATTCAATGGCTTAGCAAGTAATGCCCATTGGGAATTATTTCTAAGTGGAAAATAAACCTAGTAGCTCCTAAAAAAAGACCATACTGAAGGCACAGAAACAGTTATCCTGGCATTTTGTAAAGACAGAGACAGGAAAAGTTAAAATAAACTATTGTGGATACATGTGGAGAAATTTACTATGTCAGAACTTGAAAGAGAATTGCTCAATAGTGGAATCTGGATGCACTGAAAGGACAGAAATCTTAGATATAAAATCACTAACGTAAAGGCTTAAAATGAGACGCAGCTATCAAATAACATAATTGAAAATATAACAATTCTATAAATATATTGAGGAGAAGATGGTTAAAATTATACATTCATTATTACATGGACACTTTACATCTCAATACTCTACATCTTCTTAAGTAAAAAGTGGTAATTGTGATGGTAAAATAATTACATTTGCAAAGAATTACAGGGAAAAAGTATTAGAGAGTGTGTATATAAGTCAATAGGGACACAAGGAAGGAATTTCCTAGTAGAAAAAAACATTAGAAATTTACTGTATAAGTTGAGAGATGTTTTCCTAGAAGTATTTAAGAAACAAGCAGAAGAACTATCTAGTGATGAAGAAATTGTTGAGGATGGAAGAGGTCCCAAAAGAATAAAGAGCAAACATAGCACCTATCTATGAAAAGAATAAGACAAAAGACTCCTAAAGCTGTAAAACAATGTCTAACTCTGATTGCTGGAAAGGTGGTACAAGCAATTATTAAACAAGAAATTGTTAGAAGAATGTATATTGTGATACAAAACCATCTAGTGTGATTTTGTGAAGAATAGATCATGTCAAACTAGATTTCCATCTTTGACAGTGTAACAAGCTTAGTGCGTAAGAGGAAGAAGTAGATGTGACATGTATTAAGTTTACTGAGGTTTTTTAATGGATATTCTCAAGTGACATTTTTGTAAGAACAATAGAAAATATGTACTAGATAAATTTACAGAAATATAATTCAAAACTTATTTGGAAAACAAACTTAGAACATAATCTAGAAAGATTATTTATGTCCCTTGTTTTCCAAAGTTATTTAGTATCAATATAAAATAATTCTCTATTGCATACTCATTTTATTGATACTCACTGTGACTTAGTCAACTTAGCACAGGTCTGAACACATGCCATAAAATACAAAATGAAAATCTTTAGTGAAACCTCAGTCACTATGACATGGTTGTTTATATTTCCTTTCTTCTTCCTCCACTTCTTCTCCTTCCATCTGTTCTTCTTTTTTTCCTGACTTATAATACCAAAAATCAACTTTTCTTTGAGGTAAAAACCTAAAAACTTTATTGATCCCTACAAAGTAAAATTCACTTTTTTAAAGACTTAAATTCTTTATAGTTAATTTAAAATGATATATCTATAGTTTTTCAAAGCAAAAAAAAATGACCTATTTCTTATTCAGTGGCAATACATAAAGCATTGATTCAGGAAACAGTTCATTTTTTTTTCCTCTTTGTCGATTAGAGGATAATCTGTTTTTATCAGTGGTATATTGATGTTTTCCCTATACTATGTCAGTTATGTTACTGACTATTCTATGGGATGTAGAGCTCATGTTCAATCGTTTTGTGGACTATTCTAGTATTTTCCACAGTTATCTGTATTGTGACTGGAATATACGTAAGAAATATTTTGTTATTTTATTTATCTCAGATCTAGTTCTGTCTCCTGGTGTTGTTTAGTTTTTTTCTATTTTGTCTTTTCCTTTTTTTTTTTTTTTTCCTGACAATCATAAGGGTGCTCAGCTACTCAACCCCAGCAAGTTCCAGGTGTCTTTAAAATATCTGATAGAGTCAAAAGAGATAGCTGATCTGACTCTGCCTTGACCCACCACCTGTTTTGCCTCTCTGGGCACATGGAAATATCAACTTCTCACTGAATTTTTTGTTACATTTTAGAAAAGAATTGAGGCAGAAGGGTTGTATAGATTTTTTTCTCTGAATTTCCTTCATAGTAGTAAATTCACAAGAAAAAAGGGATTATATGACTTGGAATACATAGCTGATGAGGCTGGATCAGGCTCTAACAGAGATATATTTATTAGTTTTAATACTACAAAAAAAAAAGAAAAGTGAGAGATAAGACATGGAAAAGGGAAAGCGATGATGAGTTGAAAAGCCAGAGTCTGGGTTATTTTAATTATATAAAAAAAAGCAGCTGATACCATCTGAGGTGCCTTTATGGTCTGAGACATCTCTAAGGTAGTTGATACAACATAGTACCTACAGGATTAAAAACAGGCACTGCAGGACTGCTTGAACAGATTTAGATGTCCAGAGTGAGAGGATCAGACTGAGGTTATAACTCCCACAGAAGCGGAACCCAGAACTCACACTGCTGAGCATTTTGTAGACTCCACAGGCCCTGCTGCACTGTTTCTGACATCTGCATTTCCACCCTGAAGTTCAAGAGACCAGTTATTTGAGGCAGTTAAACTTGCAATATGTGTAAAGAGAAAAGATCATATCTGACTTTTCTTTTCTCTCTTCCTCTCTCTCCTCTCAGAGAGAGAAAGGAAACAATACATAAAATAGATTAAAAGTGAGGGAGTTTGGGACTGAGTATGAGCACCAGTCTGGTTTACTATAAAGATCAGTGCAAAAGATGTTTGTGGGAATTTTTTAAATTTTTTTTTTCTTTAACCTTTACTTTGGAAAAAGAACAGAATAAAACTAACCAATCAATTGCCCATTTGGATTGGATAAGTGAAACTGGGAGCAGTTCAGAATCACCTACTCAATTCTTTACTCATTCCTCAAAGCCTGTTAGCAGAAAGCCTACTTTGTTGTTACTATATCTGTTTTTGAGGGAAGGGGAATAAAAAAAATTCTTTTTCAGCTCTGCTGTCTCCTCACTGCAATAAGTGATTTAAATTAGCTACCTACTGTGGGAAACCTAAAAGGGAGTTAATGCAGCTTATGCATTTGTGTTTCTTTAATGTGAATAGGTGTGTGTAAAACTCAACAGGAATGTCTTGTTTTTACCAGCAGGCAAAAACTGTTTATAAAATGACATTTTCGAGTCTAATTAGAAATTAAGGTTTTTAGAATGAAGAAAAAACAGTTAAGGCTGCACTGCAGGTATTATTAATGTGGTCATTTCAGAACTGTGTTTCCTGACAGAATTTAACTGCTCCTGCTCGCAACAGGCTGACAGACTAGAGGCAGAGAGAATAATAAAGTTTTTTGTCTATGTTTATGTCTAGTATATAAGACAGATCAACTGAACAGAAAGGGAAAATGATGTGCCACTAATCCTCAACAAAAATGCCAGTACAGATACAAGCTGTCAGGAAATTGTCCCTTTTACAATAAAGAATTTGGACTTGCTCTTCTAATAATCTACCTGTACTCTATGTAGTACTTGTTCAGGAATCATGGCTATTATATTTATTGCATTTCGTAATTCCTAAAACTGTGGACTCCTCTCTCTTACTCATCTTCTAGACGTATATATACTATAATTTCTATTTCTTTAACAAATCTAAAAGTCTCCTATTGTTGCAGATCAGAATATCTGAGCATAATAAGCAGCATGTTGAGTAACCAGAGAGTCAGAAAGAAGTAACATGACAAGTATAACCTCCAGGCACTATTTTCTCTGTGTTTACAATGATGCCTGCTGGAAGCAACCTAGCCTTTGTTTCAAGTCCTGAATGATGCTAGAATTCATGTCTTTGGATGTTTGCTTGAGAATCTATCAATTACTGAGCCATATAACTCTAAATCTCTCTCTCCTCCACACTCTCTCCCCTTCTTTCCTTCTCTTCATTTCCCCCTCTCCCTCCCTATCCCCTTCTGTTTCCCTATCCCCCTCTCTCTCCTCCTCTTCCTCCCCTCCTCCCCTTCCTTCTCCCTCTCTCCTCTCCCTCTCCCCTCTCTCTCTCCCCTCCTATCTATCTATCTATCTATCTATCTATCTATCTATCTATCTATCTATCTATCCACCTACCTACAGATATATTTGTTTTATATATATATATAGACACGCAAATATTTGTAACTATATGTATATTATATGTATGTATAGGCATAGACATTAAAATGTCTGACTCACAAATAATGGTAAATGATATATTAAATCTTTGTTTCCTGGGATATGTCCCTTTTGAGATTGGTACCTTCTATCCAGCAGGAATATAGACATAATTTTCTCGGACACACATTGGAAATATTTTTGGTTCCTTACATTCATTTACTTTGAGCTTCTTCAAAGCTGAGATGTTTAAAAATGTATACCTTGTTCTAGGAAGGCATAATGTGTAGTGTTGTTCCTCACTGCAGTTTCATCTAATGCTGAACTACAGCTCTCTCCTGCTTGCCATGCTACTGAATGTAGCTGTGTAACAAAGTAATTATTTATTATTATCTCGAATTAACATGTATTTGTGATATGCTTAGTTTATTTATTTATTTATTTATTTATTAATTTATTAGCAGCTGGTCTTTTGTCTTATTTAACTGCAATGCAGATACATAGCTTGTAGACTGGAATTCATTTTTCCCCAATATCATGATACATTGGTTTGAGTTCCGGGGCCTTCTCATGAGGAATTTATCTGAATTTACTTTTATAATCTAATACTGCATTACAATATGTGAGTGAAATATTTATACCTCCTCCAAGAACTTAGCTCATATTTATGAAATAAATGATTTCCCTGTTGTCCATAAAATTTCCCAGTGCTGTAAGTCCTGTAATAGAAAACCATAGTGTTTATTTTCAGTAATGACAATACAGGACGCAATAGAATTAAAAGTGCTAGGGTCTAAGTTTAGCTTAATGAGTTTAGATCTTTCATAACGAAGCCAGGTATCTAAAATAAAAGTAGAAATTAATAGTAAAGTACTGAACCAATGACTGTATAAGTAAGAGCTAGTCAGATAGCTGAAGGCACCATATTAACCAGTTATAAATCCTGCTGTCATGCAAAAGTATCTGCCTTAGAGAAACCAAGCATACTACTGTACTGTGTAATACTTAGTTTTGTGTGATTTACTGCAATTGTACACAGAACAGAATGTCATCTTATAAACCTCTTGAATACTTTTTCAAATATACAGAGAACACAGCCAGAATTTACTCATGGAGTTCAACCAGAAGAGATAGTCTATGATTTTAACGAGTTTTAAGGTTTATCTTCTGGCAGAACTAGGGGGTGTGTAATCTTTTTACAGACTACTTTTCCCTGCAGATTGCTAGTAACATTACACCAGTATCTTTGACTACTTTTTAGTGTTACAGTGATATGGTAAACATTACCTTGTATTATGTCACAATAGTTTACATTATCCTACCAAAGTATTGTACAATGTGACACTAGGACTGCTTTTACACACTTTTCTTCAAATTAATTCTTTTAACCTGAGTGTTTCGCTCAGTAAAACATATTATAATAAGAAATATAGCATAATAATATGTTTCTAGTGTAAAAAATATTTTTGAAAAGTAATTGTTTCTTAAATGTATTTGACACGGTATAATTGCAAATTTAATCTCACAGGTCTTACACTGTGGTTATAATAAAGTTATTCATTTTCAGAGCCATTAGGTTAACCACCTTCCTGCTATAATGAGAGAGTCAAAGTGACCTTATATCAGGCAATAGGTGAAGTACATTGATTTATCATTTTCTACTTTAAGACATATCCTATAACATTTCTTCAGATTGTGTTATTCAATTAAGTTTTAGTAATGGAAACAGCATTCATTTGCTGATCTGGACAATGGAAAATATGTTATCACAAGACATTTGTGACAAAATATTTCAGGAATACAGATATACTCAACACTACTGTATCTTTTTTTTTTTTTTTTTTTTTTTTTTTTTTTTATGTCTGCGAATATATTTTTCCTACCTAGAACAAGATATATATTTCATACTGCAAAGTTATATGGAATGTGTAAGCATTGGTTTCATTCACATTATCTGATAAAGGACATTTTCCATTCGAAAGGGGATAGTAAGTAAAGAGGAAAGTGATAAACAACACACAGAGACAGAAAAATGAGTTAGCAAGAGCTAACAGAAGCAAAAATGCCAAAAGTTTCCCATAACTAACTAATGAGCCATTGAAAAATGGCAAGTACACCTTTGGAGAAGGCTAGTCTGGCCTTGGTACCTGATTGAAAGAGGGGAAACAGGAGGAAGATGAGGAACCAGGATATTCCAGGGAGAGATTGTGTGACTAAGCAAAATTTATTAAGGAAGATTTAGGGGAAAGAGATTGAGGAGGATGAAATGGAAGAAACAGATAGAAAAGGGTATAAAAGGGGCAGGTCATGTGTAAAACAAGGCTGGTTAACATGGTTTTCTGGCAGATCCCTGCATTTTATCACCACAGTCTGTGCTGTTGTTGTGGGGATTGTCAGCGGGCCTGGCATTTCTCACGAATGGTGACCTTAAGATATTTCAGCCATGCCCGTGAGATATCAGAGAGTCCCAAAACAGAGCAGAAAAAAACAAAATAAAAGGGAGTCAGAAGCTTGCAAGGTCCTATAGCAAATCGTGCCAAACGCCTAAGGCTGAATATCCAATGAACATGTAACCTGTGTATGAGAAAAGATATATAAGAAACAACAGGTGATAATAAAGATGTTTGGGCTTTTGGCTTTTGCCTTCTGCCGCTGAAGTGTGTGCGTGTGTGTGTTTTATGACTGTCTTGACAGCAGTCGCCCAACTTGAGGCGACATGTTTTATTAAATCTTCTTTAATGACGTCTCTCAGTAATCTCACTCTCTATCCCATGTGTGTCAGTGCTGCAAGGGCTTAGTGCCAGCTACTGGAGCGACCGATGTTAGGGGACTGGGTGCCAGCTCCTGGAGTCAGACCCCACAGTCTGACTGTGGGATCCCCTGACCTGTTACTGTCGATTACTGTAGTTACTGGGGTCTTTAATCTCCAGCCACTGAGGTGTGTGTGTCCCAAAAACTACTGAGGAAATGGAAAAGTCCTCACCTTGAGTATTGCATCCAGCTCAGGAGACTGCAACACAAGAAGGACATGGACTTGTTGAAGTGGGTCTAGAAGAGGGCCACAAAGATAATCAGAGGGCTGAAACACCTCTTCTACAAGGGCAGGATGGGAGAGCTGAGTCTGTTCAATCTGAAGAAGATAAAGCTCTGAGGAGACCTTATTGCCGTCTTCCAGTATCTGATGGGGGCCTTCAAGAAAGCTGGGGAAGCACTTTTTACATCATTCTAGTGATAGGACAATAGATAATGGCTTCAAACTGGAAGAGGTTGGATTTAGATTAGAAATTAGGAAGAAGTTCTTTATTCTGAGGGTGGTGAGACACTGGATCAGGTTGCCTAGGAAAGTTATGGATGCTCTATCGCTGAATGTGTTCAAGAACAGATTGTATGGAGCTTTGAGCAACCTGGTCTGGTAGGAGGTGTCCCTACCTATGGCAGGGGGGTTGGAACCACATGATCTTTAAGGTCCTTTCCAACTCAAACCTTTCTAAAATTCTATGATAACCATGGGTTACAGTCCATATGCTAGGTGCCAGCTTGGGACAATTGTCTGTACCTGCTCCAAAGCAAGTGTATGTGTAGTATGCACATGCATTCACTGGCAGACTCCAGGCTGGACCATTGAGGGAGTGCGAGGCGTCAGGTCTGAGTAGCAGTATTACATGGTTGGAGAATCTATGATAATATTTGAGGGGACCTGTGAGTGTGGGGTTCCTGTGGGATGAGCGTGTGAGTGCTGCGGGTGTGCAGCAGGCAACCAGCTGGACAAGTCAATGAGCTGGGAACCTGTGGGGCAGGTAAGGGGGGAAGGGATCTTAGCAAAGGTGCTCGACAGGCAGAGGGGTCATGCTGGTGCTCAGGTAATCCACAGGTAGAAGTGTACTAGTGAACCTGGAGGGTGTGGGGTGTGACCTTCTGCCTCTGCCAGCCCAAGAGGAGGAGAGGATGTGACTGTCTCTGCTTGTGTCTCATTTGAATTCTGAACATGGCCACTTCTGGAATCAGTGCCTTGTCTACGGCTGTCTGTGTGACTAACCATGTCTGTGGCCTCTATGTGTGTGGGATACACAGTCAACTGCTGGTTGAACCTGCAAACAAACAGGAAAGTATCTGTTGCATCCGTTGGCCTTGGAAGGAAACCCCAAAGTCTTGGGGTTGGGCACAGAGGCTGGGCAGGAGGAATATCCAGGCTTGTAGTTACTGGACACAGCAGATATTTCTAACATCCATCAAGATATAAAAATTGGAGTTACGACTTTTATACATATTATTACCTTGTACTAGATTGCTACGTGCTATGTGTCAATGTCTTTTTTTGTTGCATTTGTTAATTGCAGTCAGAAATTACAGGATAGGAAAATTTGGTTAGATACTGGAAAGTTCAGAAAATATTCTACATAGGAAAAGCTAGATTATAGATTTCATAAAAATCATATGCAATCATAGATTACAAACTAGAAGTTTTTTAATCAACTTTTACTTAATGGAGAATTCTATTTGAACTGATCAGGGGATTTTCATTACATGATAATTTGATATTAAAAAGCACTATTATCTGCCATTTAGAGAGGCATAGAAAAGGTTATAAATAATGACTTTCACCTCCAATCTAAGCTACTGTTAACATTTTCAGAGTTAGTATTCCTTTTCTGTTATTTTGTGCTCATCTAAAATATACTCTTACCATTCCACAGTCTAAAACAGGTGCAGAGCCTTTTAGTATGTTAGGTTAACTAGAATCAACTAATTTTATGTAGAGTAAATCTGTATTAATAGGATTAATATCTACAATATTTTTTATTTCTCTATGAGGCTTCACTAAGTACCAATCACATTCTCTACCAGTTTATTTTCCAACTATTTATTGCTATAAGGATAAAAATCTTGTAAGCTAATTTGGTTAATTTACTACAGTAGTCTAATCAAGTTATATGAGATTCAATCTGAGTAAGCAAACATAATTTAGTTATTTCTTCCTGGTCCATGTGATCAACTGATACAGACACTCGCATATTGATAAAAACTGATATGTTGCTCTTCCAAAAATCAAATTTTTAACATGAGATAAGCAAAGTTCTTATCTGAAAATGCTACTTCTAAATACACAATGACATTGTGTGTAAATATCTTGAAAATTAAATTCCAGTAGTGTCCTGACTCTGAAATTACCTTATCCTGTTTCAGAGGTAAATCACATATATTGTTTTTGATGAAAAGAGCATTTCACCTTCTGAAGTGACAAGCATTTACCAGACATGGTGCTGAATAATCATTCACACAAGCATGGGAAGCAGAACCGAGGGTTAGCTCTGGTTTGCGCTTGAAGGCCAGCTGCAACTGCACTGGTTATCATGAAGTGCATTCCTCCCAAAAGTAATGATACATACTCATGTTACTAAAATGCTGTTTTCAAAGTGTGCACTTTCACTCTTCACTTTCCTAAATTCCTACCCAGATCCTTACATGAGTCCAGACAAATTTCAGCTAGTGTCACTGATTTTATGCTATTAGTACATCCACAAATGGACTTATATGAATAACTTTAAAGTGAATATCATAACTAGTGAATTAGTTTTTCAGTCTTAATTTGTTATTTGAAAAGCTATCTATACTTACTCTAGAAGATACCGAGTTATATTTTATGCCTATATGACTGATTTAGACTGTTTTTTTTTCTTTTTTTTTTTTCTTGTTTTTTTTTCTTTTTTTTTCTTTGTTGCATGGAACTTGTTTCACCTTTTAGGGAAAATTAAGCAACGAATCTTAAGTGAAGTGTTGCAATTGCCCTTATCACCAGTGGAGGTAGAGAGGCACTCAGAAAGGGCAATTAATCCCAGTGAGCTCTCTGTCTCTCTTTGAGGAATAGTCCACTTGGAATTACATCGCGTTCACTATGTTGCAGTCACTGTTACATAGGTTCTGCTCATGGTGCTGGTCTTTGTTGCAAATGAGACCTGGCAAAGATTGTAGCTTGATGTAGCCGCCAGTGAAGGAGAAACTGGCTACCTCATACTGTTCTGCTGGCGTGTACTGTCCCCCTTGTTGTTATCAAATCCTTTATGACGTGCCAGAAATACACATTCATCTCACGTAGTTCATTAGGCACAGAAGTGTGCAAAACAAGCCAAAAGATTCAACCCTATAGAGCTGTGTGGATTTTAGCAACTGCTTGAACTGTGAAGAAGAAAATAAAGGATGAAAATAAAGAAAATGGAGTTGTTTAGAAATATTTTTTATTATTTTTTTAATTTTTTTTTTCTACCAAATCTGAAAATGAATAGAGTCATATTATAATTCTCTTGGATGTGGGTAAAAACAATAACTGTTGTGAATAGTGACTACTCATTTTGCTGTTCAAATCAGTATCTGTCCGAAAAGATTTCATCATATGGTAAATAATTCTCTCAAGCAGTGTAGATCACAATTTTACTTGGGAAGTGAATCAGCAAACATGTTATTCAGGATGCACCTGGAGGACAATTTGCTTGACTCAAGTTTTGTGAAACAGAAATGACACAATGTTAATTTGCTTTTAAACTGCTTGCCATGTCTAAGAATTAAATAAGCAATTGGGTGAGACCAAACTGAATTCATTGAGATATCAGCTATGCAGTCCACTTATCTGCCCTGAGTGATAGAAAAGCGTTTTATATGAGCAGTTAACATGTTCATGTTTTCCACACTTGGCCTTTTCAGAAATCCCAATGACAAATTCTTTGCTGATTTATATTTTATTCTGCATTTGAAGAAAATATGCACATGGTGTTTAACTTAAAATATTTCAGATATTTTGTCTGTGTACTGTTACTGTTTTTACTACTTTACATCATAGTTTAGTCTGTATGTGACATTGGGGGAATATGTAGCTCTATAGTATTTGTAAATAAATTCTGTATAAACACTCAAGCTCAGGATCCAACTTATGTGTTTACAAACATTTATATCCCAATATTAGCATGTAATTTAATACTATTAATTTAATTGATCAATTAATATATGACAGCTATTTGCATAAATAGAATCTCAGTCTCTATCATCAGTTCTGCTAGCAACAACTGTAATCATAATATTTATACTACATTTCAGTTAAGCTTAACTCAATTGATGCAGGTGATTGGAACAGACACTGGAATGGCTTGTCTTTCCCCAGTCTTTCATCACAGAGGATCTCAGTGTGAAAGTTAGTAGCCTAAATTTAACTAGAATGCACACATACCAGTTTATCTCTCAAAGGCCATTATCTTCATGTTAAAAGATAAGTGGCTACCACCTCCAGCACTCCTAGGCCCAGGACTCCTGCCCATCCGGGTGCCTGGAGACCCAGGATCTCTGCCCGGGCTGAGGGGAATGACTGATCCCGTCCTTTTAACCAGTAGTGAGCTTGACACACACATACACAGAGGACACTGGCACAGCCAGTCACACAGGCAGCCACAGACAAGGTGCTGCCTCCAGTAGCACCCACATTCAGGACTCACACCAGACACAGTCACAGACAACCACGTTCCATCCTCTTCTTGTGCTTCTCAACCCACAAGGCCCCCCTGTTGGCACACAAAACATCGTTTGAACAGAAAGATATTAGGAAAAATCACAACAGGGAAAAAGTTTCTGTTAAATTCACTGTCTTATATCATGTAATGACCTAACACATAGACCTACTATATACTTCATGATGACAAGCATCTGTTGAATAGGCTAGATGATAGAGATGGTGGAGGAAGAGTCCTGTATCTACAAGTTATATAGGAGGCATGAACAAGCCTGAATGTGTTCAGCAATGTGGTAGAGAGAATGGATCGTGATCTGATACTAATTACCCAAGGACAAACCCATGATCTTTCTCACGTCTCTGTTAAGATTAAATATAGCCACTTGATACAACAGCTGTCCCCTAAGGCATCAGGATATTGCCAGAAGGCAGGATGGAATAAGTTCATTTGCAGATTAAACAATAGCGATTGAGTTATAAGGTATTTCCTGGGGCTCACTGATCACAAGAGAAGAAATAAATGCAGCTAGTCATTATTGCGAGGAAACTATTCTGATTATTTTATTCTTTTCTACGCATTTCAAAATGCTTTATGACAAGGTCAAATAACAATTACATGCATATCTGAATGATAAGCATCTTAGAAATGTTTATGGTAGATCCCCTGAAGGTTGTTATTACTATTATAAGGTGAAAGTGAATAAATAATCTCAAAGGTACATACATTTGTGATGCTATTACTATTTCATTGGTATGTAGAAAGTCTTTCTCGAAAATTAATGTGCCATTTACTAAGCAACCAGCTTCCATGAACTATCCCTACATTCCGTTCAGCATGCAATTAATATTTAAACATCTTTTTCCTCCTCTTTATTTTTGTATTGTTTCTGAATGACAAATATTTTTACAGCTTGAATAAACATTACCAGGGTCCTTAAATTAATGTTTGTGAATATTTTCTGTTTAGTTTACATACTGAATATGTGACTAAATCTGTTTCTACCCTAAGGTGCATGCCAAGTATCACATATTATTTTTCCTGCTTGCAGAAAAATGATTTATTCATTGATTGAGGCATAACTTTAAATTATCAGTAGTAGCAGGTAAGAGCTGAAAGATCATTTCATGATTCTGGGGTCCTGAAGACAAAAAAACAACCAACCAACCAAAAAAAACCCCAAAAAATTACATTCTTACACTCTTACTAACTTCTTGATCTAAAACCATTGAATAGAATAGAAAATCTTCCTTGCTATTAATAGAAAGAGCAGCAAACTTCGAATGTTTTATAGGGAAAACTGTACAAAGCAAAGGCAACACATTTAATCAAAAAAAAACAACGACAACAACAACAACAAAACAAACCCCAAACCTCCAAAAAAACCCAGAAAATAACCAATGAGACATCTTTCACACTTAAAACCTAAAAACACTTTAATTCTATGAAAATTAAATTGTGTGGGTTTGTATATCCACTTTTATATTGGAGCTTGTGGTGCGTTAAGACCTTTCAAATTTTACTTATTCTGTATTACATTTAACTGAAATATTCTTGGGAAATACATTGTTCATAAATAGGTTATGGTAGAGATCATATTAAGGTGCATCTAACCATAATATTAAATATATATTTGTCTCTGGGACATTGAGTTGGGATCACCGTATTTAACAGCCATTGACAGAAATAATTTCATTTTCTTATCAAATGTATTAATCTTAAACAATGCAATACTCTGGCAATAGGGTCCATAATTTAATTATATATTGTTTCAAATCTTTTGAATATTCCTATGACTAGATCTTCTCTGAGTTGTTTTTTTATGATGAATACTGAGTAATTTCCCATTATTCACATCTGACCCACACCAATCACAATTTTGTAGGCCTTTGTCATAGGTCCTCTTAGTCATACCTTTTCAAACTGAAGAGTTCCTAGTCTCCTTAATCTTACTTTACACAGAGACCAATATAGAGAAATAGGGAGGCAGAAATCAGGGTGGATATCATCCATGATTTTAAAAAAAAAAAAAAAAAAAAAAAAAAAAAAAAAAGAAGCATGTAAGTAGAACTGACATAAAGCTGGTCTCAATGGGAGGAGATCATAATATTGGTGGATTTTGGAAGACTGCCTATCTGGTTTACTTTTGTGGGATTTTTGTAATCCAGATATGCACATTTAAGTTGGGATGATCAGAAAGGAATGTAGTATTCAAGATTTGAATTTGTACTGTAGTGCAATGAAGTTTTCAACTTGTTCCAAAACCCTTTGGTAATAATTTTGATTTTTTTGATTTTTTTTTTTTCTTTATTTTTCTCTGCTGAGCACAGATTAGACTTTCGAAGGATGATCTACAGACCATACATATCATTTCACATTTACATGGACACTGATATCACTTCCATGAAGGGATAACAGATAATTTAAAGTACATTACTCAGTAAGAATGCATCTACATTGTGCAAAACAAGATATGAAGATTCTCAGGTTAATGGAAATCCCCTACAAGAAATACCAGACCTGTGATAACATAGACTGGTTGCTCAGTGTTAGTTTTGGTACATTTGTATACTCTAGCAGTGATCATAGAAGGAACACGTGAGTAGATTAACTGCAGAAGGGCCTACAGCCAGACTTATAACCTTAGGTTCACTGCTGAAAGTTTTACTGTTTTTTTACTAGATTTGGAGGCTCTGAGCAGCACTATTTGTGGCTTACATGAAGTTAGCAGGTAAAGCGTCTGTATTCTTGATTGTGGAGATCACTCCTAACTAGATCTGTTCATTTATAATCTCAAAGAATAGTTTTAGCTTCTGAAAATGAACTGGACACACTCCTTGGTTTGGAGTTGGCTAATCATAGAATCATAGAATCGTAGAATCATTCATAAAATCATAGGATGGTTTGAGTTGGAGAGGACCTTAAAGATCATCTAATTCCAAACCCCCTGCCATGGGCAAGGACATCTCCCACTAAACCAGGTTGCTCAGAGCCTCATCCAGTCCAGTCTTAAACACTTCCAGGGATGAGTCATCCACAACTTCTCTGGGCAACCTGTTCCAGAGTCTTACCACCCTCAGAGTAAAGAATTTCTTCCTAATGTCTAATCTAAATCTACCCTGCTCTAGTTTAAAACCATTGCCCCTTGTCCTGTCACTACACATCCTTCTAAGAGTTCCTCCCCAGTTTTCCTGTAGGCCCTCTTCAGATACTGTGAGGCTGCTATAACGTCTCCCTGGAGCCTTCTCTTCTTCAGGCTGAGCAGATCCAACTCCCTCAACCTGTCGTCACAGAAGAGATGCTACAGCCCTCTGATCATCTTTGTGGCCCTCCTCTGGACCCTCTCCAACAAATCCATGTCCTTCTTGTGTCAGGGACTCCAAAGCTGAACACAGTACTCCAGGTGAGGTCTTGCAAGAGGAGAGTAGAGGGATAGAATCACTTCCCTTGACCTGCTGGCCACACATTTTTTTGATGCAGCCCAGGATACAGTTGGATTTTTGGGCTTCAGCACGCATTGCTGGCTCATGTTAAGCGTTTCATCACTCATCATCCCCAAGTCCTCCTCTGCAGGGCTGCTCTGAATCTACTCATCACCCAGTCTGTATTTATGTTTGGGATTGCTCCACCCCAGGTGCGGGACCTTGCATTTGACCTTGTTGAACTTCATGAGATTGGTGTAAGCCCATCCCTCCAGCCTGTCAAGGTCCCACTGGGTGTCATCCTTTCCCTGCAGCATCAACTGCACCACATAACTTGGTGTTATCAGCAAACTTCCTGAGGGTGCACTCGACCCCACTGTTCATGTCACAGACAAATACGTTAAACAGCACCAGTCCAAGTATGGATCCCTGAGGGACTTTTTCTAAAATACATGAAGCAGAGGATGAAATGGGATATCCACTTTCTAACCAGGGAAAGAATAAATATCATCAAGAAAGAAGAAAGGGAATTATCTTTGAAGTTAGCAAAAATCGATTTACTGAAATTTAACAATATATTTGTAATGAATGGCTTTAAATTTGTTTGACTTTGGGTTTTACTTATTCGTTTATTTCATATTACTTTACAGAATAAGGAGGTTCACCAGAGCAGTGATGCCTCTTAAGCTGACAACTGGCCATAAAAATTGAATAAAAACAAGTCTTTCTGACAATCAGGGCAAATTCATAAATCACAGAATCACAGATTAACAGAATGGTAAGGTTTGGAAGACACGTCTGGAGATCATCTATTCCACCCCACTGTTAAAGCAGGATCACCTAGAGCAGATTTCATAGGATTGTGTCCAGGCAGGTTTTGAATATCTCAAATGAAGGAGACTCAACAATCTCTCTGGGCAGCCTGTTCCAGTGCTCCATCACCCTCACAGTAAAGAAGGTTTTCCTTGTGCTTAGGTGGAACTTCCTGTGTTACAGCTTGTGTCTCTTGCCTCTTGTCCTATCACTCGGCATTACTGAAAAGAGATTGACCCCATGTAAGTGTTTATAAGCATTGATAAGATTCTTTCTCTGTCTTCTCTTCTTCACACTAAAAAGACCCAGCTCCTTCAGACTTTCCTCATAAAAGAGATACTCCAGTCCTCTATCATCTTTGTAGCCCTAATGAAACCTCTGACTCATTAAAACTTACTACAGGTTTCTTATCCTTTGGCAAACCATCTGTAAAAGGAAGGATTCAGTTCTGCATCTTGTCTTTAGCTTAATACTTTGAATGGTGAAAAGTGATCCCAGAGGCCTGGAGGAATGTTTAAATAAGAACAGAGTACTGTAAAGCATGTGAGAAACAAAGGAACAGATATCCATACAGGGAAATCTTCCTATGCAGTCCTGTGGTGCAAGGTATTATGTGATCATTACTATGTAAAATCTTTATTTATAATTATGCACATGCACAATTATATATAAATATATAAAACATCTCTAGCTATAAATATTTATTATATAAATATATAATATATGCTTGTATTATATAATTATGATTATTATTATTATATTGAGGTATTGTATCTATTGTTACCAAAAGCCAAAATATTCACAAATTCATCAACATTCAAATAACTTTTTTTTTACTGATCCATAATCCTGTGTATTAATCTGAACAAATGTTAAAGAACTTTTTAATTCTGGGCCGGAATGAAAATTAAATAGTTGGAAGGCAATATTACCCCTGTCATAGTATGAACTGCATGATTTTGTTCTTACTCAGTGTACTGCAAAAAGCTTTTCCTGGACTTTCATAGTGTATACTGCCCCAGGATTTTCACCCTGAGGATTTAATAGCCCTGTGTGGCATTTAGGGCCTTTTTACATCAATTTCTTGGTATATAGTGTTTATTCTATGTATTGCAGACTCAGTGGTATAGAGTTTATTGCAGCAATCATTTCACATGTCCTCAAAGTGTTTCAGCTCCTTCTTCTTAAGTATAAGAAAATGTATATTTAACATACAGATTCTTGACTCTTGCCTTGGGTTTGTTTAATACAGCCATCTGTGTAAGATGCATTGCAATAGAACATTTAATTTGTGCAATTCATTTGCGTCAATGATGGTATAAGGACTATATAATCTACAGATGGCGTCACGCTTTCTTACTATTGAGAATAAATTTCCAACTAAATCATTAATTGTTGAGACAATATATCGATGTGAAATGCTGATTACTAATGTATCTCAACATGAATGTTGACACATTAGTCCATAGCCACAATAGCGCTGCAAAGGCACGCACTTTCCTGAAGTAAATCAAAATACTACATTTCACATAGCAGTTTTGGTGATTATAATACTTAATATATGTCCAGTATCTTCTTTAAAATGAAATAGCATGTTAGTTTTCTTTTTTTTCTCCTCTCCTTTTTCTAAAATAGTAAAAGCTATTACAGTGGTTGTCATTCTTGGAGAACAATTGCCTGTCAAATTTAATTTGAAAAACAAGTGATTTTAACTCATGCAATTCCTAATAATTTTAAAATCCCAACACCTCCTTTTAAAGTTTTGGGTTTTTTTGAAAAAAAAAAAAAAACAACATAAAAATAATGAGATTTTCCTAGTGTATTATTTTTAGATCTGAATGCAAAATATTAACTTCCAAAATGAAGAGATTTCATCTTGAGAAATTAAGATATTTTAAATATACCACTTCACAATCCCATGCAACTTCCTTTTTTTTAAATTTATTTTGTTTTTATTATTTGTGTACAAAGCTATCCCTCTGTAGCCATGCTGGAAGTGTTTTTCCTAAGACTGGAAGAGTGAAATATACAACAGTATAATTCGTATGTGTGGTATTGTCACACTGAGACAGCTGATAGGAGATATTCAAAATCTGTACAACAGAGACCTACCCAAACACTTTGCTATTCCTGAAATAATGGGTTTATGTGGATTGCTTAAAGTGCAAGGAATGGGAACACTATCAATCTGCCATATGGCTGTGTTACAGAATGTTGCTACACCAAGATGTTTTCAATTCCCTTTATTCTTCTAAGAATCACCACCTGTTAATGTATTTTGTATGTAATTGAATGTTGTTTATGCTCTTCTCCATCTTCACTCTGTTAAGAAAAAAAACAACATCAAAACAGATTTACAATGATTAATGATGGTGGAATTTGCCTTGCCTGTTTTTTTCTTGAGTGAGAATCTACATTATTAATCTGGAGGGGTATAGGAAAGAAAGCAACAATGCCTAGAAAAACGTGAGGACTGTGATCTATATCTTAAAACAGGTGGCAAAATTTATTTGATGGACTTAGGTACCTTCTCCTTATCCAAAAACTACTTACTCTCCTATAGTCAGTATTTTTACAACTATTACTCAAGGTAGCATGTATATTAAGAGTGTTTAAATTGAGAGTAAAATGAGGTACCCTGCAAGTACCTCAGCAGTGTCTCCAAGAGAAACTTCTCGTAAATTCCTTAGAACCTTGCATTAGGAACTTTCTGAAATATTATTCCAAATTAATCATTCAAACATCTTCTTAATGATTTTCAATTTGTTGATAGATTGTGTCTTGAAACACATAATTTCTGGAGCAAATAATTTCAAAAATATTTTTATTCTCTCTCTCCAGGTATTTTCACTATCTGTCTGCAGTAGGTTAAGCCCAAACAGCAGCTAAGCACCCACCTGGTAATTCACT
Organism: Baryphthengus martii; assembly: GCA_013396935.1. Classification (NCBI taxonomy): domain Eukaryota; kingdom Metazoa; phylum Chordata; class Aves; order Coraciiformes; family Momotidae; genus Baryphthengus; species Baryphthengus martii. The sequence goes on from VWZK01006760.1 coordinate 25,742, forward strand.
GAATCCCCTGCCCCCCAAGCAGTATGAGGGAGAGGAATGGAAAAGCAAAAGCTGAAAACTCATGGATTGAGCTTAGTAGTTGAAGTGGCACAGGCAAGAAAAGCAAAATATGGGATTCATTCAATACTTTCCATCAGCAGGCAGATGTTTAGCCATTTACTGGAAAGCATGGCCTCAGCATGCACAGCGGTTACTTGGGGAGACGAATGCTGTCATCACAGACATCTCCCCATCCTCCTTCTTTGCCTAAGCTTTTATTGCTGAACATATCATCATATGCTGAGGGATATCCCTTTGGTCAGCTGGGGTGTGCTGAACTGACTGTGTTCCCTTGCAACTTCTTGTGTACCCTCAGCCTACTGGCTTGGTTGGTGTGGTCAGAGTGAGAAAAAGAGAAAGCTTTAAAGCAAATTTAAAATACAGCGCCATAATTCTACCCCAGTCAGATCCAGCAGAACATGGTGAAGGCTCACTCTTCACAGAGTTCCATTACATTGCTGGCCTAGGTTGCTGCCTCAGAAAATCCTACTGAAAAAAAAAATAATTAAAAATAAATAAATTAAACAAAACTCTTCATTTTCAGAGCTGGTATAAAAATACCAAACCCTCTATTTCCTTTATTTTCTTCTTTTATTTTCTTCTCTGCAGCTCACACAGTTGCTAAAATCCACACAGCTTTTCAGGATTGAATCTTTTGACTGATTTTACACTTCTGTGCCTAATGAACTACGTGAGAGTAATGTGCAATTCTGGCATGTTGTAAAGGATTTGATATCGGCAAGGGGTACAGAATACACCAGCAGAGCAATATAATCAAATCTAATGTAAATATTTTAAGCTTTATGTTTATATTCTTTTATGCATTTTATCTGTCATGAAGGTATTTACAGAGAAAGAAAATCTGGGTCAGCACATCTGTGTCTTAGCACGAAATTCTGTTTCCATAGAAAGATTCTCTGGCAGGTTACTTGGTAATGTATGCATTTGTAGACACATATACACGCACATATGTATGAAAGTACATGTATATATACACAATATTTGTATATGTTTATATAACAAATACTGTTGTGGATTTGGGGAGATTATTTTTGTTTTTTTTTCCATGAATTAACTTATATCAGGAGAGAAACGGAAAGTAACTAAAGGCCAACATATTATATGACACATGAAATCCTCTACTCCATTATTTTCAATATTTTATACTTTTTAGAGGTAAGAATTTATATGCATTGAACAGTCATGAAGCTCACAGACACTCCCAGCTATAATTGCTTCCCAACATAAAGAATTCTTTTTCTTTCTGTATATTAGTTTTAATTGTGCAATGAGTGAAAGGAAATTTTACTTTTATAAGGTGATATAAGTAAGTTTTGTAAATCACCTGACCTAAATCATCTATAGCATAACTGCTACATAATTTTGCTGCCTTTTGCAATTGTGTGCAGTGTCTACTTTGGTTAGAAGTTGCAGTCCACACATTATTTTGCAAGGAGATGCATTGAGTTTCTCTGGTAAACTCTGCAGAATATGATGTAATATACATGAATAATGTAAGTTGAGACATATGGTTCTGCATCCAATGAAACCTGAATTAATATAATAAAAATGTGTATTCTTCAAGTGAGTTTTAGTGATAAACTGCAACAATTTAAAACTACTGTATAATCTGCTTAAAACTGTTGCAATCTTTGGTAGTGTAATTGGCTTTTTGTTTCTCAGCAGAGGGGCTGTAAAGCAGTTGTGACCCAGAATATGTATGTGCACAGACTACGCACAGGCAGAAGACTTGCAAAAAGTGATCTCTACTGACTGAAAATACAGCTGATTCATATTTACATCTGAATCCTTATGCCGTTAGTCACCGGAAAACAGACATATTGATTACTGTCAAACTCACCGGTAATCTTGCAAGTTGAAAAGGTAGTGGTTTTGATGCAGAATGAGTATATGTCCTGCATTAACCAATAGTGTTCTCTTTGGGTCTGATACAAGCCATTGACAGTGAAAGAGGGATTGAATTTTTAGGCCTATTTGAAACACAGCAGCAAAACATGATCACTCTGGAAACTGGCTATCCTTGATGTTTCCAGTTTGACATATTTTTCTGGTTTTCTGAATTTTTTTCCCTTGCCTCCTATATTGTTTTTTTATTTCTGTCCTTTTTTTTTTAGAGGCTTTTGATTTGATGAAGGCAATTCACCGTATTTTTAAGAGTTTGAACAGCCTAAAATCACAAATCATTTGCTTGTTGAAAGCAAAAAAAAAACAACTTTAATTGTTTAGTCAGATATCCCAAATACATGAGCAAGATCTGCAAAAACATTTTACATTAATCTTACACAATGTTAATTGTTTAGTCAGATGTTTCAAACAAACACATGAGCAAGATGCACTAAGCCATTTTACATTAATCTTAAATGCACATTCATATGTTTGTATTACTGGGTAGACTAAGAGTATTCTGTGGATCACCTCTTTATAATAAAAGTGCATAGAGTTTCTGTCACATTACTTAAAACTAACATAAAAATGCAGGAATATATATTTGTGAGGATATGGGCATGAAATTCAGGCCTAGATACCAGAGGTATCTTCACCTCACAACTAAGGTCTTTTTTTCATGTTATTCATTTGTTGGCAGCCTATTCTTTCCGTACTCTCTCACAGTTAGTTGAAACAGCTCCTTGTAATAAATTTGGTTCCACCAAATAAAATTCAATAGTTATAAATAATAAAGGAAGAAGTAAAATTTTCAGTAGCCACCAAGTGAAATGTGTGTTTGAGCTCTGACTTTCTAACTGCTTACAAAGGGTACAAGCTTAACTCTCTTTTTAAAATAAATAAATAAATAAATAAATAATAGATAGCCTTATTTGATGATTGGAAATGCCATTTTTTACATATTGCATTTGTTCATAATTAATATAATTAGAGTCAGACACTGAAAGAACTTCTGTGGCTCATAATTGATTCCCTGCTCATTCCAGTTGCATCTGTAATTTTAAAAAATTTTGCCACAGACATCTGCGAGATAATAGCTGTGTGTTCATTCTAAGGCAGTCTGTCCTAAAGAACAAATCTGAGCTGACTCATTGAGATCGCCATATGAACCTACAAAATTATTCTTTTGGAACACTACAAAAGAAAATGTCACAGCAAACTATCTCACTCACTTGTTAACTATGCTTACATATTAGAGATGTGTGAGGAGGCATGCTTAGATTCAAATGGTGTTTATATTACAATTTGGGGTTCACTGATGCCAAATCTTTTAAGCTTCTTTAATCAGACTGCCACCATATGGCAAGCATCAGTTTTATCTTGTGGTAATCTGACCTTCTTGTGCCAAATCTCCAGTGAACGCAAACAGAAACCGAAAAAGTGTCATCTGCTTTTGGATCCAAAATAGAGTCAGACTAATGCTGAAATGTTACCTTTTTGGCAATATGTACTGCACAACAATTGTTTACAGCAAAATTGGTGGGGAAAAATGTTACTTGAATCCCAGGCTAGGAAAACTAACAATTCGTATTCCCCAGGATAGAGTATGAAGTGTCTTGACTGTTGCAAGATTTCTTATGAGGAAAAAATACTAATTCACACTGATTCATTTCCAGAAACAATATCTGGGCTTACATATAGGTGTGAGAGTCTCACCCAAACATCTGACAATTTTCCTGCTGTTTTTCCATATGGCTACTGGCAATGAACCATATACTGCCATGGTCAGATCAGAAGACATCGCAACACCTTGGGTAATAAAGGAAGGAATATCAGTGCCTGACTACTCTCACATCTCTCAGCTGAATGTTTAGGCTCAGGCAGATACTAATGAGCTAAGAACTAATGTACTGATGCAAAAGACAGTACTAACAGTTTCGGATTTCTTGGTCATAACAGCATTCCATTAAAACTACTATTTGTTTTGTAAAACAAAGGGGCTTGTAGGGACAATGTTATTTTAGAATTTATTCTATTCATGTAGAAATACTGACTGAGAATCTACAAGTATAACATCAGTTGAATAACATTTCCTTAAAAGTGAATAATGATGACTTTTCTAAGTAACTGACAGTAGAAGAAGAGTAAAGATAATATAATTCCGAAAAGCCAACACAGACAACTTGGAGAACTAAGAGACAAGGTGTTTCAGAAAGAGAGTTCAAGGTATAGAGGAGTGTGAGAGAACTGGCAGTAACAGAAACATTGAGATTGTATTCATATAATCCACCACACGTGGAAGGTAGGAAACATGTTAAGGGAACAATACAGGATTAGAAACTCTTCAAAGACATGAAAATAAATGTTAGATAAATGAATGAAGAATAGAAAGAGGTAGATGTCTATACAAACATTGGATTAGGCAAAGATTGAGACAAATTAAGCCACTTTTACTTTGAAAAAACAAATTAACAGCCCCCCTCTTTTTTTAATGAATATTTAAAGAAATAAACTATGAAATATTACAAAATACAGAAGCGAACAAAGAAATAACACATTATTGTGTATCTTTTTTTATACAGTAGAATGTGCAAATTCAAGTTGTATATCTTGATTAAATTTATCTTTTTTTATATTGAAATATTTTTTTAAAAAAATATCTAGACCCCTGGAAAATTATTTTTAGGGAGTTATCAGATCCAGAGTTCTAACAGTGCTGAAATTAATATAAGCTCAAAGAAGAACTTGGGAAAAAAAAAGGAGGGGAAAAAAAAACAAACCCAGAACATTATAGCCATGTTAGTCTAACTCAAATTTCTGGCAAGATTCTGTAAAAAATTATTAAGAAATCAATTTGTAAGTACCTCAAAGATAATAAGGTGATAAAAATGGACAGCATGAGTTTGTCAAGAACTGATCATGTCAAACTAATCTAATTTCTTTCTCTGACAGGCTAACAGGCCAGCTGAATAAAGAAGACGCGGTAGGTTTGATACAGCTTGACTTTATTAAGTTTTTTGACACTGTCATGCATGACATTTCTTATAAGCAAGCTAAGAAATTGCAGTTTAGGTATAATCACTCATTTAAAACTTACACTGAAGAAGCAGTTATTAAGAGTTTACCTATATGCTAGGAAGATGGGGGGTGTTGCAAGTGTCATTCCTCACAGATATGCTCTGGACCTAGTTGTCTCTCACATTTTCATTAACAGTTTGAATGGGTGGAATATATAAATAGATGACATTGTAATAGAATAGATGACAATCATCTCCAAGGACTGGTTAAGACTGTAGGGTGATTCTGATAAATTCCTACAAGTGTAACAAATTTAAATTCAGGTAATTTCAAATTTTAATTTAGTTTTCAACATGCACAGAAGACAATGTCTCACTGCCTAATCTAGAATCATAGAATCACAGAATGGTAGGGATTGAAAGAGGCCTCTGAAGATCATTGAGTCCAACCCCCATGCAGAATCACTCAGGGAGAGCCACACAGGAACATATCCAGGTGAGTTTTGAAAGTCTCTAGAGAAGGAGACTCTACAACCTCTCTGGGCAGCCTGTTCCAGTGCTTTGTTACCCTCACAGGAAAGAAAGTTTTCCTTATGCTTAGGTGGAACTTCCTGGGTTCCAATTTGTGCTCATTGGCCCTTGTCCTATCACAGGGCACCACTGAAAAGAGACTAGCCTGTTCTACATGATATCCACCTTTAAGATATTTCTAAACATTAATAAGATCCCCTCTCAAGTCTTCTCTTCTCCAATCTAAACAGCCTCAAGTCTCTCAGCTTTTCCTCATTAGAGAAATGTTCCAGTCCCTTAATCATCTTTGCAACCTCTGTTGGACTCTCACTAGCATTTCCCTGTCCCTCTTGAACTGGGGAGACAAGAATTGGACAAAATGCTCCAGATGTGGGCTTACCAGGGCAGAGTACAGGGGGAAGAGAACCTCCTTCGACCTGCTGGACACACTCTTCTTTATGCACCCCAGACCTTCTTGGCCACAAGGGTCGATTGCTCGCTCATGGATAACTCATTGTCTACCAGCACTCCCAGGTTCTTCTCCACAGAGTTGCTTTTCAACAGAGCAGCACATAACCTGTATTGGTGCAGGGAGTTATTCCTCCTAAGATGTAGGACTCTACACTTGCCCTTGT
>VWZK01006761.1:3935-35200 GCA_013396935.1 Baryphthengus martii
TGTGGATCAAACACTTCCCAAAACAATACGGTGCAATGCCTATGATGGGAGGGGTAGGCGGTGGGTGGGAAAAGTCTGAGAGTAATCACATGTGGTGCTTAGGGATGTGCTGGGCACTCCCTGGGGTCTGCCCCTGTCCTGCTCAACTCCTTGGAACTGGGGTTCCCTCCACAGCCAGCAGCCTTCAGCACCAGGAACTGATTAGGGATGTTAAAAAAGAAAACCAAACCAAACAACTCTTTACTGAAACAAAGGAAAAGGAGTTGGGTTTGTTCCAGAAGACATGACTCTCAGAATTGCTACTGAAGATTCAAATCCCTTCCGAGTCTCCTAGGTGCATCTGGCTCGCCAGGTGGTAAAACCAATCTGCTTTATGCCGTCACCGCTTTCAGTAGGACTGAGCAGTGTTTCTACAGCTCCTTCACGACAGATAGTTACTTTTCAATCTGGATGGGTACAAATGACCTTGGAGCTGCCCTCCCTATTTCTGCTTTCCCCACTCACCTTCCTCTGCTTTCTGGGACAAAGCTCACCACCAACAAGTCCTTTAGTGGAAACAGAGTGCTCTCAGCTATCACTCCTTTGCTCATCCTCAGCTCTTGATCAATCTCCTCGATATTACACCTCTCAAAGCTTCTGCAGATTGTTATGACCACATATTGCACACCGATCATGTTAAAGCAACGTGTATTTCTTGCACAATCACATCTGGTATGTGCTACATCTTGAAATGACTAGCGAGGATTTAGCTTTTTAGGAGAAGAGATTCATTTAGCTGGTAAGGCCAGTGTGGTTGTCACAGCAGTACGGATCAAATGTAGCCCTTAGGTGAAAATACACAAGTCCATTTATTCAGTGTATTATGTTTGCCTCTGTGGGAGAACTCTTGTTTATACAATATAATTGAGGCATACATCCAACAATGCTTATAACATAAATAAAGACGAAGGAAGACAAACCAAAAAACTCAGCGGTATCAAGTAAGCTCCCTTAGAAATGAAAAGAAACTTAAAATCATACCGTTTTCCCAGGTGAAAAGCAAACCATAAAGAGAATCGGAAGAAAAAAAAGCAAAGCAGCAGAACACTTACTCTCACCTAGATTTTTCTTACTAAACCTTGAGATCTAGTCAATGCCTAAATGATTTCAAAACCTGACAATAACGTTATGTGCAGCAGACAAATATTTTTGATTTAGTGCATTCCGCTCCAAGTCTTCCTGATGTCCTAAGTGTATCTGGCTTGCTGTGTGGTAAGACCAGTGTTACATGGACATATTCTCTTAGAGGAGAACATGACTTGAGAGAGGAGTGTCTAAATGTGAAGAAAACCTCATGTTTTGTAACTCTGGGCAATCATAAGCGTTCGACTGCAAACTGGTGTGATAGGTGCTGGAGCTGCAGAAAGCAGGGCCTCATTGGGCTAGGCTGTGCCCTGAGCCTGGCAGGTATATTTGGGACAGGATGATTTAAATTGAATTCCTCTTATTTTGCATCGCAGGTCATGCTTAAGTCAATTCCCTACCTGTGGGCTATAATTCAGAACAGAAACACTGAATTTGATAGTTGATGGAAAAACTGATACACGGATGGTAAAAACAGCATTCCTTGTTTTCATTTTTTATTTATATTGAATTAGCACCCAAAAGCTCCAGCTGGGATTAGGATGGGATTGCTACTGTCCTTGTGTGCATTATTCAGTGCTATTTTGTCATTGGCAAGATTTGCAATATACATATATATGGATATGGAAAAATATTTGTTCAACAAAAGAGCAGCAGTCAAGAGTCCTTGCTTGCCTGGAAAATTTTATATAGAAAAAGTAATAGAAGTGAAAAATGGACTTAAAGAGTAAATGGAACAAACTCTTTTCATTATGGCCTTTTTCCTTAGAGATTTTTGGCTTTATTATTCATTTGTTTTGTTGTTTTCAGAGAATATTTTAAGTAGCAAAAGCCAGAAACCCTTAAACTAAATCTTAAGCTAGAACGTATAGCAATATTGCTTTGCTGAGCTCATTTTCTCTGTGAAAGCGGACAGATAATGATGTCTTGGACTCTTCCCTCATCAAGAACTAGGTTTCTAGTTTTCACTCTCAAAGAAACTGGCACACCACAGGCTCAGCGTTGACATCATTTGGCCTGATACAATACCGTAGTAATTTAATCACTTCAGTAAGAGAACCATAAAAGCTTAGCCCTTTTGAGTTTTGCTTTGTTTGTTCTTCCTTTCTGTTTTACTATTACTGAAGAATGTGCAGCAGGCTGGAAGAGAGGAGAAAAAAGTAAAATCTAAAAAAAAATTGAAAAAAAATAAAAATCAAGCTTTTTCTAAGGAAGATCCAGCCATTGTGTCTTTAGCTGTAACATTTTCAGGCCAAAACCAGCCCAGGATCTCACTAGCCCCACCATATTCTGTGTGGCAAAAGCCACAATGGATCCAGAAACCACTGGGTGAGCTGTAGCCAGCTGCATTGTTTGATACACACCATTACTGCTTCTCACATCCTGGGACTTGAGAATATCCCAGTCAGTCACCAGCAACAGCAGATTAGGAAGGGACGTATCATGGTTTAGGCCTTGCCAGCAATGAAGCGCCCCATGGCTTCTCACTCCCTCCTCCTGCCTCAATCCCCACCATGGGATGAGGAGGAGAACCAAAAGAGAAAAAGGTAACAAATTGTAGGCTGAGATACGGACAGTTTAGTAGGGCAACACAAGAGAAAAAAAACAACAACAATAATGCTCATAAAAGAGTACACACAAAGAGAGTGGTGCACAACACAATCGCTCACTACCCAGACCCTGATGTCCAGCCCGTTCCTCAGCCACGATCCCTCCTCCTCCTGGCCAGTTTCCCCAGTTACGTATCAAGCATGATGTCATATGCTATCAAATATCCCCTTGGCTAGTTCTAGTCAGCTATCCTGGTTGTGCCCCCTCCCAGCTTCTTGGGAAAACTAACTTTATCCTAGCCAAACCCAGGAGAGTGTGCTGAGCAAAAAGCAGAACAAAAAGCAAAAAAGCTCGGATTTAGTGCTGGGGGTGGGGGGAGCTCAGTTCCAACAGTCACAGGGCTGATCCTTGCCACTAGTAGCATTACATAAACTCTCTTTGCTAGAACACAGGCATTACATCTGGAGAAAGGCCAGCTGGATAATTACATCGCGCCTTATGAACATTTTAGAGTGATGTCAACTGGAGGAGAGTCTTCTTATTGAGCCTTCCGTGATTAAAATCTGCTACCGCTTCCTTACTGTTGGTGTAATTTAAAGGATGTGTACAACGATCCACACATAATCAGGGCCAGATTACAGATCCCATAAAAAAGAAGTAGCAGGGGAGGGAGGATGCATTTTTCTACATCTCTGGTGGACACAGTCAGAGCACCTGCCCTTCCACCGCTTCTGCACGAATTGTACCTGTCAAGCGGTGACCAAAACTTTGCATGGCAAGGGGAATGGAACAGGCACAGAAACCATTGCTACACCAACTCCCTACTGTGTCCGGAAAGAAAATTGGGAGCAGTCACCACCAAGCGTGTCCTCGAGTCCTGTGTGTATCTGAGACTCTGGGGATTCTACCACAGTACAGGCTTCATGAACAGATTGTGAGACACCATAGTACAGAAGCCCTGTAGGGGATATTTGACTGCAATGTTCCCTTTCTTACTGCATTTATCTTTCAACATTATGTCTGACTTTTTCCTCTGTCTCCCCATTTTTTCTTGCTCCTTCTGTTTTCAAACCAGAAGACTGTCTTTGCAAACAGCATATTCCCACTCATCTCCCCAGGTATAGCATTATGTGAGGCTGCTTTTGCTGACTTGCTCTCCTCCAGGAACTAAACCACCTGGTTAACAACTTGCTGTCACAAGGCTTGCTGGATATGGGCGGGCTGCTGTGACAGCCAGCGTGACATTTACTTCTTGTGCTTCACTGCTGCAAGGGACACCAGGAAAAGGGAACTAGTTCATACAGGGACACATTGAGCTCAGCATGGCAAGCTCTACCTCCCCAGGCAGGGCTGGCCCTCTCATTATAGTAACCCTGGCTGGGTAGATTGCAGGACTGCACAACCAGTTGAGGTTTGTTTGAACACCACGGTATGCTACGGCACAACAGTTTTTGCCTTTACCTACGTGAGGGGCCAGACAGAAGGCTAAACAACCCCTGCCATAAATTCCAGCCCCCCTACCTACCCCAAACAGATTCACATGGGGATGTAAACCAGAAAGACTTTCAACAAGTAAGCTTTGTTCTGAAGGGCAGGAGTGGTGGATGGTAAGGCCTGCTCAGTTCGAATGGCCTTGCTCCCCCATACAAGCTGATACCTGCTCCGTGCAGCTGGGGAAGACGGCGGATGGGAAAAGTCAGGACATTGCTACATGTCTAACACTACAGCATTCATCTCAAAGATTGCTTAAGATTGAAAAAAACAAAACCTATCTGTAGGAAAACAGTTTGCAATCGATTCTATGTAAGGACTCAGAAACAAAGACGAAATGGAGCTCTCCCCACCGGAAAAAGACCAATGAGACATCACTACATCCTTGGTGGTGACTATTATCGCTGCTAAACTATCCCAAATCCTTGTTTGAGTTCTACCTTTTTCTTATTCTATTCCGTCCTATCACTACCTTCTTTTACTTTTTTTTTCATATTTTATAATAAAATAGTAGTTTTGGATATATGACATTTGACCTCATTTGTGTCTTAATCTCATCCTCGGAGATCATATTGGACCTTGTCATGATAAAAGACTCAAATGAACATCACTCAGGAGTTAAACTCGGCCACCCTCAGCCTCTCTAGCATCTGAGGACAAGCTGGAAAGCAAGGGGGTTTAACTTCTGCCAAATTACTTTACAATCTAAATCTGCTATTGGATTGTGACACTTGCATACTGGATTCCTTATGTAGCAATTAAAATCACTCCACCTCAATCTCTCTCACCTCTTTTTGGGGGGAAACATAGTGGCAAAAGATGAGGAAAAGGCTGAGGTACTTGAGGCCTTTCCTGCATCAGTCTTTAATAGTAAGACCAGTTGTTCCCCAGGTATCCAGTTCCCTGAGCTGGAAGGCAGGGACATGGAGCAGACTGAAGCCCCCATATTCCAAGGGGAAAGGGTCAGTGACCTACCACCGCACTTACACACAAGTCCAGATGAGATCCACCCAAGGATACTGTGGGAGGGAACTGGCAGAAGCACTCACCAAGCTGTTTTCAATCATTTATCACTAGTCTTGGCTAACTGGGGAGGTCCCAGTTGTTTGAATTTTAGTGTGACACCAATCTACAAGAAGGGCTGGAAGGAGGATTCAGGGAACTCCAGGCCTGTCAGTCTGACCTCAGTGCTAGAGGAAGTTTTGGAGCAGATCATATTGAGCGTCATCACACAGCACATACAGGACTACCAGGTGATGAGGCCCAGTCAACACAGGTTTATGAAAGGCAGGTCCCGCTTGACTAACTTGATCTCTTTCTCTGACAAGGTGATGAGGGAAAGGCTGTGGATATTGTCTGCCTAGACTTCATTAAAGCCTTTGATGACGTTTCTCACAGCATTCTCTTGGAGAAACTGGCTGCTCGTGGATCGAACAAGCATACACTTTGCTGGGTAAGAAATAACTGGCTGGATGGCCAGGCCCAGAGAATGGTGGTGAATGGAGTTAAATCCATTTGGTGGCTGGTAACAAGCGGTGTTCCTTGGGGCTCAGTATTGTGGCCAGTTCTGTTTAATATCTATCAAGGATCTGTACTGAGGGCACCCTCAGTAAGTCTACAGACAACACCAAGAAAGGTTAAGACGTTTGCAACCATGAGGTTCTTGTGCTATCTCTGGGGGTGGAGATCCACTAGGCTGGCACAGCTAAACAGCTGAAGGATGGAGTCTTGTGAAGATAAGATGATCTTGATTCCATAAAACTTGAAGGACCTTTGCCTAATCAATGGAAAGTTTACACCACTAAATTTGGTAATAAGCCTAATGGGGTACAAGTGAAACACACACAACTATGTTACTCAACTCTCCACCCAAATCATGCTAGACATCATCTAGAAGGTGGGGACCAACAGGATCAGGACATAAAAAAAACAAAAGTGGATATACCTCTCCAGTGCAGAGAGAACAGAGCTGGAACTCTTAAGCCTACTTTTTGACTTTGCAAAATTGCTCAGTGCAAGCCCTTGGGGCTCCAGCAGACAAATGTCACACTCTTACCTTTAACGTAACAGGGAGGTTTCGATTGAACATTAGGAAAACATCATTCACTGAAAGAGTTGTCAAGCACTGGCCCAGGGTGCCCCGGGGAAGTGGTGGAGTCACCATCCTTCAAGGTATTTAAAAGATGTGTAAATGTGGCTCTTAGTGACATGGTTTAGTGGTGGACTACGGCAATGCTGGGTTAGCGGTTGGAACTCAATGATCTTAAAGATCCTTTCTGACCTAAATGATTCTATGATTTGAGATCCTTCATATGCAATAGCAGTAACTACCATAAGGTGTTCAGGAAAAAACACCACGATTGCATATTTGTGGCAGTCACTGCAAAAAGACAACTCACATCTAAACGTTGGACCTTGCAGTATTGAAACAGCACCGCATTACGTACTAAACCCCACGTGAATATTGGAAAAAGTAGCAAACCATTTTATATTCCTTTATAAAAAGTTGGAAGATAGAAGCTTTGTTCAGAAAATACAGTTGAGGATGGCTTCCTGGAAAGGTGAGCAGGAGAGCAAATCCCATTTCAGCCGGCAGTGCTATTTATATGAACTGAGCAAAAGTGTATCAAGTTTTTCCTAGTGAAGCAGGAGGAGGATACCTCAGGGGGCAGGGGATTAACCCGAACAACAGGCTTCAAACCATCCTAATCAGTAAGTTTGCACTACCCTGCTGCAATGCTAACTACTATTAGCCATGGTAAGGTAGTTACACATTTTCAGAGCAGGTTATATCCTCATTTTTTGCACAATTTCTATTGGCACAGAAGCACAGCGGTCTTGAGGATGAACTGAGATTGCTCCATGGTGAACTTGGCCACCACCTACATAGATAGAGACATTCAGCTCTCAAATTACACATCCTGTGTTGTTCTTTCTCCTAGTGATGAGATGTTGTTTCACCTGTCATATGATACACTGCAGACATGACTATGGCCCTTCTACATATGCCCTAGTCCAGGCAAAGGTCTTGAATACCAGAAAAAAGCAACCAACCAACCAACCCCAACTATCCACTGTCTTTCAGTTCAAGACTCTGGAGCAGTGAGGGCTTTGATGCCCAGCAGAAAACTATGTAGTAACTGCTTCTGTATAGCACTTGCATGCTGCACTAGCAGGCAAACATCTACATAAACCAAAGTTTACTTCAGTGTTGGAGCTGGCACGCCAATTATTACTGATTCCACAGAGATCAATATCACAGCTCCGCTAGAAATTATTTTGGGGGCCAAAATCCTACCTTATTGTATTTATCTGTCCCTGAACTATAGGGAAGCGGGAGTTTCCTAGAGCCAGATGGGTTTGTCAGTCCTGGTCAGCAAGAATCAGAGATTTCACTGCTCTTTAGGACAAACATGAAGGTGCTTGCACCTAATGGTGACGCAGAAATAGGTCTTCCCAGATTGAACCAAGACAAACTACTTAATCTTATTCGGGAACTTGAGTCTGGAATGCCACCTTAAAGTCCAGTGGTATGAAATTCCCACTGGTAGCCATTGAAAAGGCTGTTGAAACTGTTAAAAAGAATAAGCTCTTTCAGTCTTTAAGTGCATGGTGCCTTAAGTCACTCGTACAATGGTGCAGGGCACCAAAAAGACATCCATAAAAGCAATCAATCTTTTTTTTTTAAATTATTTGAAATAAGCCAGGTAGGTTCTCTTTTGAATGTGAAACACAGACTTAAAATGACATGCTAGTTCTTGAGGATTTTCTGTTTATCAGTAGCACAGTAACATCAAAGGCAGAGATAGCACCTAATTTGTTTGATTTATAACTTATTTTTACATGCATTTACCAAAGAAGATACCTTTTAGGGATCAGTTGCTGGATGAGATTTCATTAGAGGTATTAAGTAATGTTTGTTGTTTGAGATGGTATCATCAGAGCCACCATGCCTGTATGAAGGTCTTGATGGAGAGCGACAACACTGGATGCAAAAATAAGTATAAGAGGGTTTTACATTTGTAAGTTGAAGTGCAATGAGTACTAGCCTTGCTTTTCCACGTGTGTTCCTTTCTTAGGCACGGAAATTGGAGGCTGCAAACACGCAGTGATAAGCAAGTGAAAACAGCAGAGGTGCAAAATTTAAATGTGAACCCATTCCGTGATCAAACACCATGGGACTCAAATCATAAGCACTTTGCAATGAGAATGGGTCAGCAAGACAATTCAGAGAGCGTCTATTCGCATGAGCTACAAAGAGGTTTTTTGTTTGCTTGTTTGGTTGGGTTTTTTTGAGAACCTCATTATAGGGGAACGTAAGTTGAAACTTCCCTACTGATTATTAGAAGCGCACAACGAAGGGCATATCTGTTCCTTGTTCAATGATCTGTGCAACCAGAGCAATATCCACAGCAGGCAAATCTACGCTGTAAGAAACTGAAATGTCCAGCACAGCAAACATTTCTAAATTAATACAGTTAGGGTTAAATCAAGGTGATCTGTGAAGTCAGCTCCAAAATCCTTTCTCTTGGGAAACATTCAAATAAATGAATAAATGTTTCCATATACGTTACAGCTACAATTTTAACATGCTCAGCTAGAGAGACCTGGGCTATACTGAGTTTATATAGACTGTACAACATGAAAATGGTGCTCAGTGTTCTTCATCACACGCTGAAACTAGAAAGACTATTCAATCCTGCATTTTCTCTTGTTTCTGCACAGGATACATTAAAAACACCACTTTTCACCACTGTTACCAAAGAAAACTGCATTATTTCTAGAAACAAGAAGTAACTGATCATAGCATCAGGTGTCTCTGGCACTAGGAACAAGTAAGTGCTCTCACTGCTGAAGACTTTTTTACAGTACATTTTCATCCTGGCTGGAGGCTGCTCACCTGTTTTACATATTCAGAGGAAATTATACCCTGCAGGAGTCATCCTCCACCGTCTCAGCACTTGCAAGGTACAATACAAAGATCTGAGATTCTTTAGGCAAATAGGGGCTCATGTAGAAAGATATGCAGGAGTGGTGGTAGCATGTAAAACTTGAGAGGAGAATCACAGGCAGCACCACTTCTCAAGCACAGAGGAACTGTTTTGGAAAAGGGTAAATCTCATTTGTGCAGGAGACAGACTTCCTTGAGGGGCTTTACAAGGCTGTGAAGTACAACCCTGCAGCATCAACACTTCCCATTATCACAAGCTTCAACACTTCCTGTAGACTTCCAAGAAAAAAATCATATTTCAACTTACCTTAATGAATTGGACATATGTATACCATACAGAAATCTAATAAAGCCCAGGCAAGGAGAGAAAAGAGAGGGAAAACCACACGTAACAGGCATCAGTGACATCTCTCAATGCACTGCCGAAAGGCTCAAGCACCACATTAGTGGGCACTGTGTCAGAGTCAGAAGACTGAGACAAGAGAGGACCCCAGTATTTCTCTGCTTTGGAGGAGACGAAAAATGTAGGAACACTTATCCATGTCTTTTCAGTCAGGATTGGGGGGAAATGGAGATACCATCATGGAAATCATTCTGCAATGACTTCTATTGTTTTCAATCTTTGTTGCTTCCAGGCAGGTAAGAAGGATGAAGACAATACTGGCCTATTAAAACCAGACCTTAAATCAAATAGCGGACACTGTAATCTCATCTTTTCCTCCACTTTTGGAACACCATATGGTTTTGTTTGACTGAAGATCTGAATTCTTTATGATTCACACTTGTTTACTTCCATTAGCAGATTTGACCCCTAAGCACTTACAGGCAAGTGTCCCTAAACTGCATTCATAAGGGTATGAAATGGTGTAAACCAGGGTTTTTCCACTGGGTCCTGGACAATGATTTCTAGAACAATGCTAAGGGGCCTCTGGATCCCAGGCTCTGCTCCAATGGGAAACAAAGAACAATTCAACCAGTGTTTGAGAGGGACTTGCTGCAGCATATCAGTATCATAGTTTAGGGCACCCTTGATGAAAGAGCATGAAATTCATAAACAGAACTGGTTTTTTTTTTTAAATGCCTTTCATGCCACTTTATGTTTCTAGTCAGAAAATCACCCACCAGAATAATAAAGTGTTTTGCTTTGGAAACGAACTACCTGTTTAGATGTTTCTATCTTACTAACTTTTTGCTTTTGCCATGTCTCCTGTAAGCTGCCTAAGTACATGTGAAAAACATTACCTTGCTCTTACTATTGCTGTTTTGTTTGCTTCAGTGTATTTGTGGAAAAATACAGAAATCATAAAAAAGGGTCATGGACATTAATGCATGGACCAGTTTCATTCTGCCACTACTTGTCTGACACTTGTTTGGTTTTATTGTTTGCTACCACTGCTTATCTGACTATAGAATCATAGAATGGCTTGAGTTGGAAGGGATCTTAAAGATCATCTAGTTCCAATCCCCCTGCCATGGGCAGGGACACCTCCCACTAGATCAGGCTGCTCAGAGCCTCACCCAGCCTGGTCTTAAAACACTTCAAGGGATGAGTGATTATCCCTCCTTACTGCTTTTAGCTGTACAGAGATACTTTTTACACCACCTAGATGACTTTCTTCTCAGAGAGATGGGTGGCTCTTACCTTGAGGATAGCAGATCCACAAGATTTTTGTGTCCATTCCCCTCTTGTGCTAACAGCTGACAATGCCAGCACCAAGCCTGACACCACAGGACACCAACGGAGGAAGCACACTGCACCTCTACAGCAGCCCACCATGGAGGTTTTCCCTGGCTAATCTCAAAATTGCAGAGATTGATACGTAGTTGTACATGAGAAGCAACATATAGGAGACAATTACAAGTCCCTTTACAAGATAATGGGCATTTTAAATTGTTTTTTTCAACATTTAAAAAGTAAAGGTGCTTCTTTTTATAGTATTATCTAGCAATCGATAACCTATACTGTTGTTTTGTACAATATTGTTTGCTTTGGTCTCCACTGCACTGTATCCATGTGTGCACACATGTAAACAAGTTTTTACTGAGATACGTGCTAACTAAAAACATCAGGACTGCCACTGCTTTGAGAGGTTAAATTACCTTTCCTTTCCTCATCTTCTCATTTGCTTCCAGGCATCCTGTAACAAACATCTTCAGAACTTCATCGATTCCTCAGATATTCTGCAAATGTTATACCTGCATGCAATTCTGTCCTCTCCTCTGCTTTGTGGGACAAAAGTCCCCTACCATGTTTTGGTTAAGTAAATGCCCCAAAGCCCACCCTATGCTTCTGCTGGCAATTAGTTCCTTGGAAAGATCTGCCTTTGTAGCAGGTAAAAGTGTATTTCTAGCAACACGATTCATCAACAGTCCTGAACAAGCAAGAACAAAAGACCTGCAATCTAAAAGAAATTCAAACCCCAGAACTCCACTAAAAGGTAAAACTCAAGAAAACCTGAAGTAATGATGGAACACAGAAAGTGATTATGTGAACTGGAAAAAATATACAGACACTGGAAAACAACCGTAAACCCCATAATTTTCTCGTGGTCCTGACTGCTATAATCTGCACCTCCACCGTATTATTCTACCAATGTATTATCAAGTACAGCAGTTTTTTCTTGTTTATTTTGGAACACAGCTGTCGTGTTAATTGAGCCTAACAGATAATGTGAGCATTGGTGCTTCTTAGACTCTAGCTACAGAACACAGTGGGGAAATGAAAGCTGGGATGGTAGAACTCAATTTTTATCCCTGCAAAATTATTGCTATGAGCTGAAAAAAAAAAAAAAAAATGAAAAAAATTCCCTTTACAGTAGGACCATTCCATAAGAGATAAGAGCAGAGTGTTTACCTTTTGTAAGGAACTGTAAAACCAAGGACAAAGAGAACACGAATTTTCACGCTAAAATCTTAAGTTCCTTCTGCACAGCTTTGTAGTTCTTGATGTTTTGTTAATGACACAGCAAGGCTTTCACCTCTCATCAGTAAAAACTAATTCTGACCAAGAAAGTTCACTCAGAAACTCAGAATGCGTCTCGTTTTCTTGGTTTGGGCCATTCAGCAAGGTAGAAGGCACCGGCACCTCACTCTGTTTTCCCTTGTTTCCAACACTTCGCTCCTGATAAACAGGACTGGAAATACACTGCCAGAGATCTGCGCTCCCTCACCTGTAGTCACAGAGCAGTCACTTTGGCTCCTGTTGTTCCTGCAACAACAATCAAACCTGGTGGCAGCAGCTTCCTTCAGACTACAGCATGTTTCTGCTTCCCTAAAGCAAATCTGTGCTCATGATACTTGGAGGCACGGACTCTTAACGATGCACTGATACCTGAAGGATTACGCCTTTCAGTACTTCACTTCTGCCCAGATAACAGCACACCTTAGGTCTTCCCGCTGTGGAATTTCCTTTCACTATCACTTTATACAGTCAGAAGACAGGTCAGATGATGCTAGTAGGCAGTCATTTGCAGACATCCCAACGCAGAAGAAAGTGCAGAGTGAGTGATGGAAAGAAACAATAATCAAGACAGTCCACCTCAGACGTACTGGAGAAGACATCCGAAATATGACCAAAGCTCTCCTAGAGATGACAGGTTGGGGTGGCAGTCTGGATTGTACCTTCTTAGCCATAAGGCAGAGATCAAGATGTGAAAGGGCAGAGAAACAAGGCCAAGAAAACAGAGTTCTGACATGAGGAAGACACAAGGAGAGAAGGAGCAGAACTCGAGAGAATTGCAAAGGAAAATGGATGGCGAAAGGAACATAAAAGCAGAAAGTTCAAATCTGGCTGGTGCCTGTCCAGCTCTGTAGGGTTTGCCACCTTCTGACTCCTGCAGGATGTCTGCAGTTGCACACAGAGCATACTGCAGCCAAGATACAAACCAATCCATATGGGACTTCCCTATAGGCTTTCCTGGCAGCGTATTATCCCTAGTGAGCAAGGCAGAATGTTCAGAGTCAACCTCAGTTTGATGCCTTTCTTCAAAAAATGACAGCTAGGATTTTACTATTTGTGTATTATTAGTATTTTCTTGGGCCAAAGGTGGAACATATCACCTGTGATATCATTACTGTCTTAAAATATAATTACAAAAAAAAAATTATAATCATAATCTTGAAGCTATTTCCCTACATAATTAACTTCACTCTTAAACTTCTTTCAGTTACTGTTGGCAATCAAGGCTGAACCCAGAGCACGGAGTGGGTAGGAATCATCCCATCAAGTTTTTTGTGCTTTGGCTCCAGTACAAGCTACTGGGAATGTTAGCAATAAACATCTTAATTACAGGCAGTTGTCATGTGGAAGAATTGGTCATGCTGCTGAAACTGCACAGATGAAAATACATAGGAAGAAAGAATAGGTTGTAACTATTGCTATATTCCACCTATAACCTGGAAAAAATATCGTGCTTTCGACAAGTACGAATATCTCAATCTCTAGCCTGGCTTCTGAGCTTTGCAATATCATTCACTGTTGGCTTTACAAACAGAAAATTATTGTTGTGGGGTAGAAATCAGGCAGAACGTAACACAGGACATATTACAAGACGGAAAATAGCTTTGCACTTAGATATTTTCCATGAGTGATAAAGAGGGGTAATGAATTGTGACTGACATGCCCATGACCTTCTAAAAGCTTGCAAGGAGCTTTTAAGACCAAGGGAACATTCTTCTTTGCACATTATCATAGAAATAACTTCATTTTGTTAACTAGCTCTCCATCCATGAAAACTAAAAGAAAGAAAAACTAGGTAGATAACGGAGAAAAAAAACAGTGATTTGTCTACAAGGTCTCACTGAAACTTTTGCACACACGATCTATCACTGCTTTGTGTATGACACATTTGTTTTGCAAGGGGTCAAATCGATCAAGAAAAAAAAGGAAAGATTACACAAGATAATATTTGTTGCCAGAATGCCTCAGATTCTGGTCGGAGCTTTGAATTTTGATGTTTTTTCCCCTTGCAGAGGAGTCAAAAAAAATTAAGGTGCTTAACAGGATAATGAGATAGAGTGGTAGCAGGGGAGAAGAGAGCATATGTTCATTTATTTATAACAATATTATGAAGTGTTCAACATATTTAATTCAGCGAGGCACACATTCACCATATAATTTAATTAGCACTTACGGTAGATACCATAAATGTTTCCAATGCACACTTTCCATTCCATGCAATTATAAATAGTGTGCTTATTTGTAACAGCAAACCGACCAGAAGATGGCCCCATAGTGAACGCAATGCAACTTAAAATTCACTCAAGGGAATTGGCTGATGTCAAAAAGTGTAAACTCTAGTTATCGATCCTGAAAAGTATATTAGGTAGGGGTCTCTGAAGTGCTAAAGTATTTGTCATTGTAGCACTCCAAATCATTTTACAATTCATTATGAAATAGATTGAGCAGATACATAAATAATCACCAGTCTACTTTATTTCCTTAAACTTTAAAACCAGAATAACCAATAGTAGTGAAAAGCTAAATTTTGAACGACACAACGTGGGGAAAAATATTGATTTTCCCTAGGAAAAGAAAATTCAGTTTTAGGGGCCGACCCAAAGACCACTAAAGAAATCCAGGAAAAAAACTCCTGATATATCCACTGGATTTTTTCATACCCTCAGAGTCACAAACCTGCGCTTTCATTTCCATTACAATTGTCTGGAAAGAGTCAAAATCCATTTCACAGCATTTATGAATGTGCCGCTTCCTTCACAACTACCATCCTGGGAAGCAGACTGTGCCTCTGCTATAACCAGTGAAAAGAAGTAGATGTTCTTTCCGAGCTGGAATGGCACATGCCACTTCAAGCTTTGTGCACGTGCAGGACCACTTTTTTTTTTGGTATCAATCATCAACACTGCCCAGAAAACAATAATGCTATGTTTAATGTGCTGCTATCTAGAAACAGGAGACATAATCCATGAAACACAGCAGCTTTATACTTCAAGCAGGTGAAACCGCTCAGTACAACAGCAGTGTCTTTTTCAAAAACCATAGGATTTAAAAAAGAAAAAAAAAATTGAGCAAAATAGTTTAATTTTACTGGAATCTATTATGGCACACTCTACAGCACAAGCTCTTTCCTACACTTTATATTATCACTTAAATTTAAATTACTATGCAAGGATATATATGTGGCTTATTCTGAATACTAGAAATGCACGTCGCTCTATCACAGTATAGATCCAGAGGAGAGAGCAGAAGGTTAATCTGGAGAAGTGTGAATGTAAGAAGATCACTTCTTGCAACTGATGAAAGCCAATGGAAAGATGAATTTACTTCCATATAATTTCAGGTGTACAGATGTGTTCTGCACAGACTAAATGGGCACAAGTGTCCTTGGGAAGCCACAAGCCATGACAGGGAAGTTAAAACAGCCAAGACTGCACCAGAGATACAGGCATGATGGCAAGACAGAACATAGTTTTGGAAAAAGCTGACGGATAGCAACACCAAGAGTTGCTATCAAGCCAGAGTAGAGGGTGATACTTGTTTTGATAGAGAATCAATTTCTTAGTGGATGCTGACAGGAAATATAAGGTTCACTGTAAATTAATGTGTTACCCGTAACAATATTTGAGGATGGGTTTTTAAAAAGAGTTATTCTGAGATGATAATTATGATTTATCCTACTTCTCTCTCTCTCTCACACACACACATCTTGACCAAGAGATATATAATCAGAAGATCTGAACAGCCCATTTCATCAACACTGGGAAAAGGCATGGCGATATTTACCTAACTTGAGGGAAAGAAGCATTAAAACCCCCCCAAGCTGTTCAGTCCCCAATTCTACATACTCCGCAGGGTAGCTGTGTTACCTCCACTGAAGCCATTGGCCATTTGACAATTAGAAGCAAAGGTTTTTTCAAAGGCTTTTATTCTAACTCATTCCCCAACTTTTAAATATTGAAGCAGAGGTCATGAAGATTAAAAGAATGTACAGTTTCTACAATTAAGATGCACTCTAGACAGGCAATAATAAAATGTTTATACAAACAAGAAAGAACAGTGTATCAATAATCACGACTTGAACCATTCATTTTAATTCAGTATGAGATAATGCCAAATTTGCTGTACTCACTGCTGGGCACAAGGAATACCCTGCTGTCTAGACAAAAAAAAAAAAAATCTCCCTGAAAGAGGACTGTGATTCATCCCAGAGCTTTTGATCAACACATCCACAGTGTAAACAAATGTTTCCTGAAATAGAAAATTCTTACCACTTGTCACAGCATAATTGCAGCTGTTCGGATTTCAGATGACAGCTGTACCTGCCTCCAAATTTCCTAAAACCAAATCTCAAGCTACTGTATTCCACAGCTGGTTATGGTAGAGTCCGGTAGTTGGCACTGCCATTACCCAGAACACCTCATTGCCACCAAATAGCGCAGACCTAATTGCCACAACTGCCCTTACCCCGTTACACCAGACAAAAATGTCATTTTTTGCTTCATGAGTCACTACAGAAGGATGACCTTAAAGAAGCAGATAAGGAAGGGCAACACCCATCACAGACCTTCGGAACACAGGGGCTGGTAGGTTGGACCTGAGTCATTTTGAAAGGAAAAAAACAAGTTATTACCAAGTTACCCGCTCCACTCCACATGGCTTTTCTGGGTGAAAAGCTGAAGAGTAGAGAATGAGCAAAACCACCATATTCCCATGCAGAAGGTTACAAGCACCTTGAAGGAATATCATCTGAAATCCGACACATGTACCTGGAGGAACAGAAATCCTTTTGCACAGTTACTGCAGGCTTTAGCAGCCAAAAGCTCCCCATAGCTGGTTGCTGCCATTCTGGCTACCAGACCTCCTGGAAGAATGGACCACTGTTAGAAGTTTCACAGTTTCTTCGGAGTGAAAAGTCAGATTACAATTCCCCTTTGAAATGAATTTTAGAAGCAGCCCCCTTAAATAGTCAGTTGGCAGAAACTGTTAATTTTTAAAAAATGAAGACGCAGTCAGAACCCTCTATTATACTATGCCATATTTTTAAGATAAGGAATATTCTAGCACAAGAGGACTAAAATAATCATATGGGTAAAATCACAGAATTTCAGATTGCCAAACTGCCAGATTAAAATCTTATTGCTGTAGTTGACTTTGAATGTTTTTTCCCTCTCCCACAACCCCAACTCAAGAGAGGAAGCCTGACTTCCACATATTTAACTGACAATACTCCAAATCATTTTCCCTGATACTAAAGAAAAAATCACATATCTTCAGAAGCCTGAAAGGAAGTTTTGAAGAAGAAAGATGAAGACACAGAATGAAAAGATTTTTGAAAGATGAAATTACCATTTAAAGATGTCAAAAAGTGAATGTACGTAAAGCAAGTTTCTCAATTTCTTTATGAAGCAGTCAATAAGATCAGCTTAACATTTTCTTCCTTTGATTCTTCAAAATATGAATTTTTTTTTTCCCTGCGATACAACTGTTAATTTTTGGGTTCATTTAAAATTCATAAACCTGAAAATGGTAATATTTTTGGTTTGTATACCCATACAAAGAATAATATATTTCTTGAGCAGTTCAGTCACAGACTTTATTCACAAAATGCAGCTAGCAGTTCTATTCATTCATTCACACATCAGTATTTGTAGACATCACACTTATTCCATCCCAGCCATACCTCTAGTCATCACTCAACTTTTTGTGGCTATGTTTTCCTCCAAGTATTAGGTGCTGATGACGGGTTTGTGCCTTTTATTAACATTTCTTGAAATATATTTGTTCTTCAAATGAAGAGATCTGAACAGGTTTTAAACAGAGATTAGGCTTCTATCCAACTAACAAGACTCAGTCAATACTAAGATGTGGAATGTGGATAAATATGATCCCACCAGACTGTTATCTTACATTTGATGACTGCAACCTTGCACCTTCTCTAAAGTATCTGAAGTTAACTACAACTTATGCTCCAGCTTGCATACCCAGTTGCAGTGCAGCCAGTTTGGTCAAGGAGCCTGAAATTCATTTGTTACTCCGCACTACCTGGGGCACACAGTTCCTGAACTGTGGGGTAAGGGAGCCCTGTGAGACCCTCCACAGTCCTGCTTGTCTAATGAGCACTCCTGAAGCAACCTGACTGCAGCCCTTCGCAAAACCTTGGTGCATACCCTATTCTAACAGTCCATGGTTTCTCCCAGACAAAAACTAATCTCGGGATAGAAAAGCTGTGCATGCAACATGCCTCACTCCTTACATAAAGTTACCTAACCTCAGAGTGGGCAAAGCCATAGGGCACAGTTACACTTGGGTGTACATTTGAAGAGACGAGCTTACTGCCAAAAAAGCTGCAACAGCAGGTAAAAGTTTGAAAAGTCCTAGCCAGAAGAACAGATCCTGCTGAAATTGCCTTAAGGAATCTAACATATATATATATATGTATTAAAAAACCCAGGCCACTAAATAAACAACTCTTGATCTGCCTCCTGTGTGACATGTGGCCACTTAGCCACACTATTCCACAGCAGCATTTGGTCTAGCATGCCATGTTATTCAGCAGATGAGCACTGATCTCGGTCATCTAAGACACGTCATGATACCTGCCTCATTTTCAAGTCTGTACAGAAATGCAATCTCTCACCAACATTCTCTCCAGCTGTAAAAGATGGGTAGGTGTATGGACAGGTCAGGAGCAGGTCTTGTGTAAACTGTCTTGTTTTAGCAAAATAATTTTTGGTTTGGTTTCTTTTTGTTTGGTTGGGTTGTTTGTTTTTTTTTTGCGAGAGTCAGCTGAATCAAGTCAGTGGGGTATTCAGGGGGGCTGCCGCAACTCCCATGTTGCTGGCTCCATAAGCAACCTCGAGGACCTCTGAACTATTTATGTCCATTTCTTCCTGTTATATGCACCCCAGTCTCTGACATGTGCCCGGTAGCAGTAAAAGTGCGTAATACAGCAGATGACTCCATCTGAAGACAAACAGGCTGTCAGCGTCGCCATCAACTCCACCCACAGAAACAAAAAACTACTTCATTGGTGCCTCATTTATAGAGACGAAGGACTTGCCTTCCTTTGTCCCCAAAACACTTGGTAGTATTTTCTTCCATAAAAGCAATGGAGAGTTTCCCTGCAAGACATCAGCATAGGTTTTTTACAGACCTTCCCTTTTCAAAGTAATGCTTATGGAAGCACTCAGTAAAACTACAGAAAGCAGAATGGAGTTACTGACAGTTTCAGAAGAGGTCACTCAACCACACCTAAGTAACTTTTTTAATTAAGTATTGAACAGTGGCAGATTACAAGAAGATGGCAGAGCAGATAGAGGATAGCATTAGAGATTCAAAGAGAAACTTTGAAAATAGAAGTTGAAAGCCACGCTAAATACAACACTTTTTCCAATACTACAAATTAAGAGATCAGGGAACAGGAAAATGAGAACATTATGGGCCAGAATGATAAACTGAATCGCTTAGGATGGCAAAATGCCTGAACCATTACATTACTGCATTCTCAATACATTTGCAAAGGGAATGATAAAATGTGGTCTTTGACCTAGCAGCAGATCTATAGTTACACAAGGCTGCAAATAGAAAGATGGGAATTTACGGTGAAAAACTCAGTGCAGTGTGTGCCAGAAACCTAACACGTGCTACCTGCCTCTGATCAGAGGAAGTAATAAAGTCCTTGTGTTGTGTGCGTTATTACTCCTTATTAAGCTGTATTTCTGTTGGTCTCTGATGTAAGGAGACACATACATTGTGCTATGTCAGGTCATGTCAAGTCCCATCAAGTCCTATGATGCAACAGAGCCTGATGTAACCTGACATGGTGCATAATAGTGCCAATGGAAAAAGCCTAAATGCCAAGCCATTTTCAATAAATACACTCCATGTGCTGATGCACAGCAAGACCCAGATGAGGCTTTATCCTGCAGCTCTGCAAAAACACCAGTCACAGAAAGCTGTCGAGTTTCTTAGAGATGGAAAAAAAAAAAAAATTCATAAAACACATTCTGCAGAAGCAGGCATCTACTGGCACTCATGTCCAAAGCTATTAAGCATGACGTAGAGACCCTACGAATTAAGAAAACTTAATTATCTGGGATAAATTTATTTCCAAGACTGCTAAAATAATCTCATGCTGCTCCGCAATAAATGTGGCGGAGGAAAGAATCAGCTGTATTTAAGCTCAAGATGAACTTTCTCTTCTTCCCCATCCCTGTTTCCGTTACTCATTGCTATTGCTCTGTTAGCACCAAGGGTTGGTTTGAGTACGTCCTAGTGACAACCCGCAGAGATACAGGCTCTCTTTGGGTATGGTCTTTAACTTCTGTCTACCCTTGTGCAGCCTACCCAAAAATCTAGCCTGAGGAACTGAACTGATTCAGTCTGTTTCTGCATTTACATTTCTGAGAGGTGCCGCCTTCTTGTTACATGACAGCATCAGGTTCAGATGGAAAGAAGAGTACCAAGATGTGAAAAGTATGCCAGGGTGAAAGACAGCTCAGCAACATATCAACCTGAGAAGCAAGTTCAACTGGCCTTGTCAGTGCCTGTACAGGCAATTATAGTAACACCAGTGTCCTTTTCATCATGCAAAAAAACCTCTGCAACGCGTGCAACTAAATAGTCAAATCTTGGAAAAGATTTCCCTCATTCCTCATTTGAAGGGTATGATAAAGGGCTTGGCTACACCCCATCACTTTCAATCACGTCCTCATTCTCTTACGGAAATGTAGAGCCGGATAGGGCCAGGTGAACAGCACTCCCTCGTGCCTGTCCTTGGCTCAGTCACTGCCTCCTTGGGGAAACAGAGTGGCACTCGGAAGCCCTACAGACAGGACATTTGTAACTGCAGAAGGTAATTCCCCGCAGGGTAGTACCGGCGCTCTATAATTCACAGACTCATGCCGCCTGGGTTTCTGCACACCCGCAGAAGGCACACATCTCATGTGGTATTTATATACAAGAACTCTTTGCCATTTAGGTGCTTATGGGGACTTCGAGCTGCAGTGAAGAAACAAAGAGATCAAACCTCATCAAACTCATTGCTTGCATAACATCGAGGGATTGGAGTACGCATCACTTGGAGAATCACAGACAGGTGGAAAGCCTTGGCAGGTACAAGACTTCAGTCCTGTCAAAGTCTGCTAGCACCTTCTCAAAGAGAAAAGAATAACTCAAATACGCTGCACAGAGCCTCCCTTCTCATCATATCAAAAGCTGTGCCACAGGTCTTCAACACATGGTTATTTTTTTATGGAGTATTCAAAAAGAAGAATAATACTTTTGTCCTCAACTTTGTGATGAAGAGAATTCAACTACTTCAACAATGCTTTAAATATTTAAAGAGTATTGCTAAGGAAAGTTTTACTGAGGGTAAGCATCTGTTCCTTACAGCAAGTTGCACACTGCTTAAGCAAACACCTTTCCCAGCCACTTTTCAAAAACCAGTTAGAAAGGACCAAAGGTGAATTTTGGCATTGACGATGATTTATTCATGCCCAACAGTTTAAATGCAAGCAATACGTTCCTGTCACCCCGACAGCTGACAAAATGTCAGTCGCCTTTATCAATTGTTTCAGTACCTCCTGTCAGCTGCCATCAATCTTTGAAATAAACACTATAAATAAAACTGCATAGGCAAATGGCTGCCAAATAAACCACAGGTTAAACACATTTCACCTATTATGCAATTTGGCACCAGTGGTTATTTTGATCGGAAGCCTAAATTCAAATTGAATACAGAGCTTCAGCCAGAGAGGAGGCACGGCATGTCGTGATAAATTGTATATACACAGGCTTTCCCCGTCCCCCGCATCATATGCCAGGGGGAAAGCATCCCTTGGCCACCCTGGTCTCACCATCCAGTGGACTGGCCACAGCAACGCACTCCTGAAAGCTGCCCTGTGCCCATGCACCAGAGCAAAAACTCACTCTTGTCTTGGCTATAACAAAAAAGAAGAGGTGAACATGAACTAGAAACACAGAGGGAAGATGGTACAGCCAAAGGGGATAGGGCAGCTTAGCTGACTCCACAGGACCACAAAGGTCAAACATGAAAGCAAGCCACCGGGCTTCAGGCACTGTGCAGCTAATGTCCTCACCCAACTTGCAGACCTCGAAAACACACTCCCCAGTTCCTCAGACCTCCACCTCTGACCTCCTGCATCACCCAGGAGTTCCCACCACACTGAAACCACCTCCCCGCCAAGCTCAACCTTAGAGAATCTCCCGCGGAGGTGGAGCCAAGAGTAGGGGACCACCCCTTAAAGGTGCAGGGGCCATTTCCCACTTGCCCAGCCAAGTATGATTTGTGCGTTGAAGGGGAGAGGGAGAACAGTGGTCCACGCCTGGCAGAAGGTCAAGACAGGAATTAGTAGTGGTGACAGAAAAAATTATAAAGGTGCCTTTTCAAAGTTACTTATTTCTCAAACTTCGAGGAGAAGTGATGTGAGAAAAAAAGTGAGGCCATTGTTCTCTCTCTCAAGAATATAAGTAGAGAGATGAAGATGAGTTTACAATACAATAAATCCAATAAAAATGTTTTATAACTATATACTCATAAATCATCAGCCATCAGGTGCTCCATTTCTAATTTTTTCTGGACAAGTCTTATTGCAGAAAAAAAAAAAAGAAAAAATAAAATCCATCTATTTTCTTCCTGCTTCATCTGCCATCTTTCCAGCATCACATAGTCAGCACAAGGAGACCCAAAAAATAAATGGTAGGATAGCACCTCCTTTCCAAAACAGGGCGAACATTATAATGGCTAAAGGGACAGGGTTAGATCGCGAACCCATCTGCAGGAAGCAAACGTCAAGCGTAGATTGCCACTTTTCCCCCCCCCCCCTTCATTTCAAGCCTCACGCGTGTTTTGTTTCCACCCTGCAAGATAATACCTAGTTATTGGCTGATTTGCCAGTTGTGTTTTAAATCCTTACAGATGTCATGGTGCAGCTCCCAACCTCAATAACAAAAATATCCTGCGAAGCAAGACAAGGATCTATTGTTATTGAGGGGATTGATGTAGCAGTGCAGAAACCCTATGATGAAACAGTCTTAATATCCAACTTAATATTATAAGGATTATCAAACCATGCTGATTTCAGAGGCTCCCCCCCACCCTTCATCTTTTCAGGCTGTGGCTGTAACACTTTGGGAGCTGATTAAATGTCAATGGACTCTGATTTCTGAGCGGCATTGCACAATTGTCCAGCTGCAGCTGAAGGCTGCAAAAAGCATTAGAAGCAATATTTGTCTGTGGGATGATTAGCTCTCAGATGTTAGGAAGGATGAATAATACTCAGAGCTCACATCTTAACCCCACTGGGGTACATTATGGTCCTTAACTCACCCAGAAGTCCACTAAACACTCTTGAATGTGGTGGCACTTAGAGGCAGGAGAGGGAGAGTTTGAAGGCTAGTCATTGAACAAGGCTTTTATTTCCTGTGAATGCAGGTGAAATCAATATCACGACTGTGACAGAAATCAGGAACCAGTGTCCATTTAAACTAGTCTGGAAATATTTTCCAGTGTCCAGAGCTGGGTATATTGCATGCTGTTTTCATATACCAGGTGGGAAAGTGAGCACCAAGTGCAGGAGAAGACATGTTCCCATTCCTGAACACCAGGGACAACAGGACGGCATCCTGCACCACAGAGCCGGCCTGCCTTTTGGTTCGGTCACAGGCAAAGAACAAAAATTCTTGTGAGACCTGTGGCTCTCCCCAAGGATGAGTTAAAGAATTTTGCACAATCATCAAGGACACATAACGAAAGGGCAGTATGTATGATGCTAAAAATGTGTAGCATAGATCCATCATACGTACATTTCAGAACCAGGGAGCCTTCCAGAAACACAGATTATCCAGCAGATGTCCAAATTCAAACGTTTCCTGGAAAGGATGTAGTCCCTAGAGGGGTTACAACTGTTCTTAGGCATCATACCACCTGGATTCTCTGGAAATAACAAACCTGGTCCTTTTGGCACTTTCCAACCTCCATGAAACCCAGTACCTACTCCGAAGACTGAAACAGTCAAACGTAATTCACAGAGCTTTTCACAGCAAGCCTGCTTCTGTCCTGCGCTTGGCGCAGCTGATAGGAGTAAACCAGGAGTGCCTGGAAAGCACACAGGGCCACAGAAACACTGCCCACGAGTTCTTCCACTCCTGGTGGAACTGTCACATGCAGAGGCATCCGTTAGGCAGGACCAGCATCGTGTTGCCCTTTGCTGGAACTGTGTTTGGCTTGCTTTCATAGCATCATTTTGGCAGGATTCTTTGGCCCATTTAAGTGCAGTTTTGGAGAGGAGACACTTGCAACGTGTGTCTGCTGGTCCAGCCAAATTCCCTTTTCCACGGATGAGTTCTCTGATTATTATTTTTATTTCTATCTGTTGCCTGTAAAAATTAAGAGTGAAGCCCTAGTCCCATGGAAACCAACAGCAAAACTCTTAGTTAAGTCACCATGGACAATGTTTCCCCTCTGGATTTTCAGATGCTTTGCACACCAAACTTGCCAACTTTATTCCCTCAGACTTTTGCAGCATCACCTACATAACAGAGCAGGACTTGCAATATTGCATTTGACAGAGATTTCCCCCAGTGTCCTGATCATGAATCATCATTCAGTATCCTAGTATCCATTTGCTAATAGCAAATGAAGTTGTCTGACAGGGAGTGCATATTATACCACGGTATTTATGTCAGGTCAAAATTTGCTGTGGGAATTGCTAATTGGAAGCACAGCCACTGTCTGTTTCTTCTTCCTCTAGGCAGATTGGCAGGCAACATCAAAATGTAAAATCTCACCTATGTATACTTCCTTTTAAAAAAAAAAACAATCTTCTCCTTGCTCTCTCTTTGCGTTCCCTCCTACAGTACATTGCCATCACACAGTCCCAGTGCAGCTTGTTCCTGTGTTTTAGGAGCACAGAGCGCTGACAGCATTTGGCAGCAAGGGTGCTACAGTCTCTCCTGAGTTCTATAAGAAAGGCCATGAGCCAAGGACAGAGTTTCAAGCCAGAGAGGAAGCCAGGTGTTAAGCACATCTGGCACTTGCAGCTGCCAGAACAGCAGGAGGGAGAATGGAGATTTCCAGATGTGCGCCTCAAAACCAATTTTCCTAAATGTGCAAGAACAGACTCCTCCCTTTGGAAAAGGATCATGGGTCTGAGGCCATCAAGCTGAGCGTACAATCTGCCTCTTGTCCAAAGTCTGACTGGTGTATCACATTAGCACTGCCTTTCTAGGAATCTGGGAATTACCAGTGAAATTTGGAAATACCCTAAAAAAAAAACCAAACAAAAAAAAACCAACAAAAAAACAGGGCTTCTGATACCAAAAGTTATTCAAACCTCATGCTCAACCTCCAGTAGGACTATCAAGATGAACTCTTTCCAGATATGCACAGTAGATTTATATGCTGAATGCCAGAGAGAATTAAAATAGTTTACCTACACAGGCTGTCTGGAAGGTATATAATTCCTTCACATGCTTTTACCAGAAAGGGGTAACTAAAAGTCTTGAGCCGAAAAAAAAATATTATTTGAATTTTCATTATTGAAAGGAAAATGGTTAATAAATAATCTTTATAATCTTTTTTTTTTTTGGCTGTAACACGATCTCTCTCCCCATGCTGGTAATTGAATTCCATAAAACTGAGGACTTAATTCAATAACTAAACAAAGGCTTGTATATTTAACAGACAAGCTATATTCTTCACTTATTAAATGTACAATTAAAAATGCATAAAATTTTAATTCTTATTACATTTAATTGGTAAGGTCAATGCCACTTATAGTATAGGAGCACTTTTAGTCCAATTTATAGTTTTATCTCCTACATTAGTTTTCATTAAGGTGTTAAATGAAAAGAAATCATTATTAAGGAATGAAAGAAACTGTCAGCAAACCAAGCAGGCAGTGTCTGTTAGTATTATTAAATGCACTTCAGGGAAATTGTTCCCATGGACTCAGCCATCGTAGCAATTATCAGAGGATGAGGAAAAGGGGGCCTGGAAAATTCCACACAACACTTAATACATATCTGTTGGACCCAATATCTGATTTAATATGAAAGACAAAAAAAAATAAAACCCAACACATTAACAACAAGACAAAATCCATTCTCACCTTCCAGACAGCATAATTGGTGCTTAAAGGAAAGGGAAAATATGTACCTGACATGGAGAAGGTTATAGAATATGACAGTTTTAATCTGTTATTTTATTTCTTCTAGAAATGTTCCATTTACACTTGAAAATAAAAATATTAATGGTTTTGCTCAGAGACTAGGGCCATAGGAAAGTTAACATGCAGTAGGAGAGAGCCTTGGACCGTGTCCGAGACAGAAACAAAGCAATAACAACTTGAAATTGTTCCAGCCAGACGTGATACTGCATTCCAAGATCAAGAAACTGTGTGCACATCATTAAATATGCATATTAGTTAGTTAAATGAAGGCTGGGAATAAGACCTAGACAGGACCTGTGGAGCCAGGGCTCAGGCAGATGTCACTGCATTGATTATACTTTGGCAATATGTCAAGCTCTATTAAAAATTAAATTAAATTAAAGAAGGCTCAACACGTTGCCCAAGTATAATCACCACGGTGACACCTGTCCAAATGTGCATGTGTCTGAAGCCACAGTGCCCAAAGTGCTCCTGGAATGCCACTGGGGATGGGGTGTTAATTCTAAGATGGATTACCCTGGCAGGCAGGTAGGACATATTGTGACAGGCTGCGTGCAGCAGGCAGTGAATTGTGCATCCAGTCTGAATTTCCAGCTCTCATAGTTAACCACTTCTCTGCTCAGATAAATAACTGGGAGCTGCACTCCAACCATCACCATCTCTGGAGCAGGGTAGAGACACAAGCTCCCTGAATGACCTCATCTGTCTCTTCCTCCCTTCCATTCCAAACCCATCAAATGACAGAACCGTAAGCATGGTATAAGGCAAACTTGGGCAAGAGGGTAGCATTTCAGGGCTTAAGAATGGCTGGGCTGAAATGACGTTGAGATTTAAGTTTACCCTGACTAGTTTAACTCTTACACCTTAAACAGCAAAGGCATCTAAAGCTGACAATATTGATCAGGACAGGTAGAGACGTTAAGCAAAGTGAAACAGTAATGCTAATTATTAAAAACATAATCTAAGTATGATGTCAAATATATCGAAAACTAGTTCTTCCTAAAAAGGTATTTTTCAGGCAAATATTTTTTTGCAATTGTCATAGAGCATGGGGAATCTGGACATAAAGGTCTTCAAGACACTAAAGCTCACATTAAGAACGTCAGTCACCACGGTTTTGCGACAAACGTCATCTCATGGTATCCTTACTGACTCCAAATTCTTGGTGTGGACACAGCGAAGGAGGCTTTGATGACAAGCTAGAGTGTAGTGTTGAGTTGTGTAACGGTTTCAGAGGTGCCTCTGGGCTCTGGATCAGTTTTGGATTCAGAGCTGCTCTCTGAGCACCAAGCACTGGAGATGAGCTAAGACTACTGGAAGAAGGAGAGTCATCTCATCGTATGACTACTGTTGGTGTGGGCAGATAAAGCGATTTACAATTGGATATACCCCAGACCTTGTGTAATTTTTCCTTACTGGAAAAACTCAAACATCTGATATTACTTGGAAGAACGATGACACAGGGAGCAGAAGAGGATTCTAAGATAAGAAAAAACAGTAAAGATTAAATAGACCAAATGAGGCATTAATTTGGAGTGAAAGTTACTGACAGAGGACTGAATCAAAGCTTCGCCTTATTTACATCCTGTGTTCACAGATTTTTGCAATATTTGGGTTTTGGCATGACCCCTTCCTTAAAGTCAATTCTGTATCATCAGAGCCTTACTGACTGCGGCTTTTGTCAACGAAAGACGACGTGCCATACCAGCGTGACAGCCAGGTCACATCCTACCAACATCCCCTGATGATCTCCCTCTTTGCACAGAACAGCAGATGGTGATGTGTCAGGACAGCAAAATTTGCACTACTGCTGCATAAGCTTTATTTGGTCAGATAAAAACTCTTTTGGTCTTTCAGACTACCAACTAGCCACCTTCGTGGGTAGTAAATTACACGAAAACCAGAAATGAAAGTACTTCTGTGTCCTCCCTTCTCCCCAGCCTGTATCAATGGAAAGGTATCTTTGCTTTTGTATCATGGATCTCTAGGAATTGTTTAAGCCAGGACTTTCCTCTCCTAGCTTTTGATTTATGAAGCACTGAACACACAAGCTCTAAAAACTCATCATAGGTTTTTGCCAAAAGAATTTAAGAATTCCTACTAATTCTTGCTTATCCAATCACTCAGGTTATCTATGACAACTTCTACCCAGTTCATGCCTAGACTTCCACACACAGAAGTAGGAACAGTATTTCCTCATCTTAGCTCTGAGTTAACTCTTTGTTGTTGTTGTTTAAAAAAAAAGACAGGTTTGGAACATGACAATCTTGCCACAGAGGTTGTATTTGAATATTGTCTAATTCTACTTACATCATCGGCAGATAAAACTAAGGCCCGCTATTCATATTTCACCTACCCTACCAACAGGTTGTGACCTATTCAATATCAAAGGCAGGGTACAATGAAGCGTACAGCACAAACACGGCTGTTTCTATAGGAGTTGTAGCTGACCTTGTGTATTAGTGAACAGTCACTGAGTAAAGCAGCTTGAATAAACAGAACTCGTCTTCACGCAAAGCCAATATGCAGCTTGTGCAAGTTTTACAGCCGCAACTCCAGAGGATGAGCAGAGGATCTGTTTGGGAATTGACACTTTTGACACACGCAGTACCTCTTGTGACACAGCCTTTGGAATAATGCACTATCCCAGGTACATTGCTACAGTACTGATTTTATAACTGTCACACAAAGATACAAACTATGCAAATGGTCCAGAGGTTTATTTTTTTTAGAAATTCCCTCCATTTTTTTTCACTGAAAATTCTCATTTTTCCTCTTTTATATGTGAATGTGTTCACCTTATAACAGGCACATCTAAGAGGAAGAATTACAACCAGAGCATCTCAAAGCCAAGAGATCACCAAAATTACTGAGGTCAAGGCTTTATGATCCTTTGTATGATGTTATATTTAAGCCAATAAACCATGTTGAAATAATTCCTCCTACCAGTAAGCAAATCCACAGGGGCTGAGTCGTATGCTACAGACTCTGGAGAAACGTTTGTCTTTGAAAACAGTCAAGGCAACTTAGGGCATTCAGTTGCATTCCCCCCTTTGTTGAGTTCTTTCCCCCAAGAAAAGGGGGACTTGATGGAAAAGTTGAAAAGCAAAATGAACAGAAGGTAGCTGATGTTTATTGGGCTAATAAACTCCCAGCAGGTAGGAAGCAGGTGCAAGTGCTCCCTGTTTGCTTTCTTGCTTTATTAGAAGCCTTGCTCAGAGCTGCCTCCTCTACCCCAAGTCAGAGCTCACTCCCGTTTCACTCGCAAGAGAGGTATTAGTCCACTGCTAACTAATCCTATACTCAAGACCTAAAATTTGCCAAAAGAACGCCTTATCTTTATAACTTAGGGACAGGGAAGATAAAAGTGCCTCAGTACACTAAATTCTTTATTCCGTTCTGCAGCTTCCCTACTGCAAAGTATTTCAGAGCAATCCAGCTCTCAGAGCAGTTCACTTATTGTGCTGGTATTAAAGTTAAAATATAGATGGTGCAGATGACAACGCATAAGAAAACAAAATCTGTAACTGAATGCCGATCTCAAATCTTTGTCTGGCAAAATGAATTTAAATGGTAGAGGACTGAAAATATACCATATAAAATAGGCCAGCAGGCATTTTAATGCTTGAATCTTAATGGAGTTTCTTTTTTGCATTTATGTAAGTTCCTCAAAGATTTATTCTCTCAATTACCAATCAAAAGGACTCATAAAGGTAAAGTCGGCGGAACATGAAGGATTAGAGCTGTCTCCTAAGAAAGATGCATACTTGGCAGGCCCTGTGCATTGAACAACCTCATCTGACATCAATCCTTGGCCCAAATGACGACTGATGACCAGGTTGTTTATCGTGAAGTATTCTGATTTAAAAAAAAAACCCAAAACAATAACGAAAAAAAACCAGTCCTCCCACATACACCCTGCCATCCACAGTAAAACCCCATATAGTCCACATTTTAGTTCAGACGTAGCCTGTAAAGACTAATTCTAAAATCCTCTTTATAAGAATCCATTCACAGAATCTTTGGAACTGGAAGAGACCTCTAGAGATCATCTAGTCCAACCCCCCCACCACAAAAGCAGGTTTGCCTGGAGCACATTACATGGGATCACTTCCAGGTGGGTTTTCAGTATCTCCAGAGGAGACTTCACAACCTCCCTGGGCAGCCTGTTCCAGGGTTCCATCACCCTCACAGTAAAGAAGCTTTTCCTCATATTTAGATGGAACCTCCTGTGTTCCAGTTTTTACCCATTTCCCCTTGCCCTGTCACGGGGCATCACTGAAAAGAGGCTGACTCCAAACTCCTTGCAGTCACCCTTTAGGTATTTATAGACATTGAGAAGGTCTCCTCTTGTCTTCTCTTCTCCGGCATAAATAAACCCAGTGCTCCCAACCTTTTCTCGTAAAAGAGATGCTCCAGTCACCTAGTCATCTTGGCAGCCCTCCACTGGACACTCTCCAGTAGTCCCCTGTTTCTCTTGAACTGGAAAACCCAGAGCTAGACACAGTATTCCAGATGTGGCCTCACCAGGGCAGAATAGGAGGTCATCCTCCCTTGACCTACAGGCCACACTCTTCATAACGTACCCCAGGAAACCATCGACCTTCTTGGCCATAAGGGCACATCGCTGGCTCATGGTTAACATTGTCTACTGAGACTCCAAGATCCTTCTCCTCAGAACTGCTTTCCAGCAGGTCTACCCCTAACCTATACTGATGTATGGAATTGTTCCTGCCCAGGTGCAGGATCCTACATTTGCCCTTGTTAAACCTCATTAAGTTCTGCTCTACCCCCCTCTCAGCCTGTTCAGGTCAGGCTGGATGGCAGCAGAGCCCTCTGGTGTGCCAGCCACTCCACCCGGTTTTGTATCATCAGCAAACTTGCTGAGGGTACAAACTCAGTCCCCTCACCTAGGCCACTGATGAATGTGTTAAATATGACAGGACCCAGTACAGACCCCTGGGGACCATCGCTGGCTACAGGCCTCCAACTCGACCCT
>VWZK01006762.1:9875-25492 GCA_013396935.1 Baryphthengus martii
GGGGGGTGGTGTGGTAGGTATTTCAGCTATGTCAGGACTGAATTTTATGCTCCTCTAGTATCAGACACTATTACTTTAAATAGTTACACCCTGCTGTGGACTGAGCCGGTTTCTCTTACACTGCAGCGGACAGCAGCAAACCAAGAGAAGAGCAGTGCAGTGCAGGGTCATGCCTGAAGCTGCTCAGGAAAAATTAACTCAATCAGCCATCTGCAGATGAAAGTTAGGGATTACTCATTGGAAAGATCAGTTGTTTAACCTTTAATAGCACCTCTGATAGGATCTTTGTCAGAGAGAGCTCCATGCTTTCTGCTAACCTTAGCTGACTAGGTATTTCTAGCGAAAGCAGCCCCTGATAAGAATTTAAATTGTTCCTTTTAGTTTTTTCCTTAAATAGTCCACAGTGGTTCAAATGTATGTGCTAATGTAATTTGGTACAGCAGGATGTCCTCAGGAGCAGGTGGTTGGGTGGAGGTAATTGTCACTAGTTCATGGACCTCAGCAGAACTCAAGTGATTACTGTGGTTGGAGGCTCTGCTTTAAGTGTTGCTGGATGTTGCTTTAGGAGCGTTTGCTGTAATTGGTGTCTGCTAAGAGGGTGGAGGGGAGATGGACTGCACCTGCTGTTCTTGCAAGCAAGAACCATTCCTTTCACCTAGACAGACTGTCCTTTAGCGAGTATGGATTATGTTGGGCATTGGGTCAGAAATGACTGCAGTGAAGAGAGCAAGCTGGAGGTACTTGGCATCACTTTCCATGTGAAGGGGTGGAAGCACAGCATCCTTCAGCTTGTACTAACCTGTCTGGAAGGGATCAGTTAGAAGTGAAACATGAATGTGGATGTGGACACAGCCTGCTAATTTTGATGTCTCTGTGCTATTTGCAAGAAATACTGACTTAGGAGACAAGTCTCTTGTACATCATGAGAATGCTGCTCTGGCTTTCGTTGTGGTTTAAAATTGTACTGTGCTTTTTTTCCCTACCAAAATATTCTGAGTATTGTCAAACAGATGTGAGAAAGCGGGATGTGAATCATGAGGAAAAATAAGGTGGGGACTGGAATGAGAAAATGAAAGAGAATTTAAAGACATTCAGAGGTGAACAGTACCCACAATATTGTATCTAAATCCTATGCATGCAACTGATGAGAAAAAAATGTGGTAATTTTATCCAACTTAGAGGACTAAAATATCTAAATATTTCTTAAGCAGATTTTTTTAGAAAAAATATTTGCTGAGGCTGTGGAACTTCCACAAAATTAACTACTTCAAACCCACTGATAAAGCATTTCCAGTATGGAAATCACTGCCTACACATTAAACAGAGGATAGCAACAAAGCTTTTAAGAGCATTTTACATGTAAAGAAGTAGTTCCTATTGTCTGCAATACTGACAGTAGTTAGTTTGAACCTAAATATGTCTAAGAAGTTGAGTGTTGATGCAGACAGTTTGTAAATGTGTAGCAACTTGGTTTATACATAAGATCACAGCATTGGCAACATTCAGAATTTAGTAACTTTAATTATCAGAAGGATTTTTGTGACCTACAGATTGTAAGCGAGAGTTAGCTTAAGTAAAAAGTTGCAATAAACTGCAGCTACCTGTAGGAATAACAAGCAGTTGCTTGGCTGAGCTGCACTTCAGAAAGAGAAAACGTATTTTGTGACACACCGTGGTATTTGCTGAACACTGATTTTATCACTGAACTGATAAAATTCAATAGCTTTTTCCTTACTGGAATAATTTTTAAATGGCAGACATAAAGCTTTACAGACAGATGCAAGAGCTGCTCTCTCCACATCTCTAGAATGATCATGGAAGACTTAAGGAGTCTGTTCATATTTATAAACTGAGGAAAAATTCACCACTCTACCTCTTCCCCACCAAAATCCCAACTGACACAACTTACTGTGGATGGAGGTAACTTAGCACGAGTAAACAAATAGCCTGCTTAACCTGTGCTAGTGCTGAGGCCTTAACTGCTGTTAAATGGAGGGGAATAATAATTTATTTAATTTTAAATATGTCTTTGGAGTTGGTCTCAAGTCCCTGCTCTGTGGGGGTTTACTGTGTGGTATTGGACATCTCACACAGATTCTTCATATTACACTTTCTGTGTTGTGTTTTCCTATTTTTGTTCGATGAATCTCTCTTGTCATTGAGGGTCTTGCACAAGTTTTTAGTTTGACCA
This sequence comes from Baryphthengus martii, assembly GCA_013396935.1. Taxonomy (NCBI): domain Eukaryota; kingdom Metazoa; phylum Chordata; class Aves; order Coraciiformes; family Momotidae; genus Baryphthengus; species Baryphthengus martii. The sequence continues at coordinate 12,067 of VWZK01006762.1, forward strand.
GGGCCATGTGTACTACGGTAATGCTTGTTAAAAGAATTGGCATTAGAGTATTTAGTCAAACTACAGTAGAATTAAAATGAGCCTTCCAGTGAGAGAGTGCTCTTAAACGCAGTGTGCCTGGCACTGAGAAGACCAGCTGTGGCAGTACTTCTGTCTAATTCTTCACACAGCTTTTTTGACATATGACTTTTTCTGTACTGATCTTTGAGAATGGAAAAACAAAGCTTTGTTGCGAAGGTGACTGCACAACTGCGCAGAGCAGTGGTTTCAGCACATTGCTGGCAGGCTCAATGAAGAAAGAAAATCTTCAAGTAATGTTTGCTGCTGTGGTTGGTGACATTATCAAATTTCCCAGTTCAAATACCTTTGAGAGGAGCAAGCCTTCAGTTTTTCTTCTTAGGATCATTTAATGAGTCATTATTTACTTCTGTGACATAGCAATGTGGGACTTGATTTCTGGGAAAAAAAAATTAGCTCTGTCAAGGTTGTTGCTGAACAGAAGCAGCGTATTTCCCATAAGACAAGTTTCAGCTCATCAGATGCGAGGTTTCCAGATACAACTTTCGTTGTGATTTCGTATTTTCCACTATGTTCCTGAGGAATAAGATCTTATCAATACCTTAAAAAGTTAGGATGTAAAGCTGGGAACAATTCAGTTTGAGTTATAACAGCAGGAATTTTAGGATGGCTGAATGCAGAGCCTGTGGGGACCCTGTGCATTGCTGCCCTCCTGCTGCAAGGTGGGACAAGGTGTGCTCCCAGACTGACACTTTAGGTTTTAGTTTCAAGGGTTTGAGTTTGCTGCTGTCCTGATGGGACTTGGAGGGGGGGGGGAAACTTGGTTTTGTTTGCTTTAATCTTCACTAGTTTTTGTTCCCACAGAGGGTATATTTTGTTTTGGGGTTCTAAATTTTTAAACTAAGTAACAAACCAAACAAACAAAGCAAGTTTATAAAGTGCTTTCCAGCTTAATAGAAGTGGGGTAGATCATATGGTGCCCAGCCAAGCCCTGGAGTGATGGAGGGAAAATGCTCCTGTTGTCCGAGTCAACCCATGCACCAGATGAAAAGGAGACTATCTTCCTGGGCAAGAGTAATTTCTAACCTTCATTCAGATAGAGAAATTGTTTAGAAGGTGTCCTGCAGTGCCAGGGCTGTCAGAGAAATAGGCAAAGGAAGAAGTGATATGTTTTCTCCAGTGTAAGCCAGACAGTTTACTACAGTTGTAGGAACTGCACAGGTACAAACCAGGTCTTAGCTTCTGCATGACTGCAGTGCCATGTGCCCATCTGTTATAAACAGAGACAACTTCAGCAAAGCTACTGTGATTTATGCTGGTTAGAGTCTTGGTCAAGGTGTCAGGCTAAACCGTTGATAGAAGGAAGTCTCTTTTGAGTTTTATTTTCAAAGACTTAAGCTCAGCAGCTCTTCATCCATGTTAGGGCTGCTTCCTTCTGTTTTCTCCTTCCCTCCTCTCCTGCCACTCACACAACTTTGTTTTGTCTTTTGGAATTGCATCAGAGAAAATCAAAGCAGAGGTGTGGAGGTGGGTTTTTTTGTTGTTTTTTTTCTTCTCCCTAACTTTTTTTTCCTTTGGAATGTAAACTCCAGTTGAAATATAAGAAGTTTTGGTTCAGCTCCCGAAGTTGAACTGACAGTACCCTGTTCCTAAGATGTCTTTCTCTTAACCAAAATATGCAATAGATACCTTGCTGCACAAGACTACAAGAAACTGACAGCAGCTTTCTTTAAAATAGATCCATACAAGCAGTCAGCAATCTTACTTGTGAGTCTCCCCAGTTCCTGGACTGCGTGGTTGAAATCCATGGGCCACCCATGGTATCAGCTCTATTAGCGGTTACATTGGAGCTATACAAAGACTTACATTAAAAGTATGGAATAAGAATCACTTTTCACAATGTGAGACTGCTAAAATTTGCAAACAGAAAGGAGAAGTAGGAACTTAGTAAGACTCTTCATAAGAAATATGCTTAAAGGGATGCTTCTTAGCCAAAGACTGCGGGTCACAAGTGTCACCTTGAAATCTTGACTCTTTGCCTAAATCCCGTTATCATTCAGGAAGTTCATGATGTGTAGATTTAAGCTCTAATCATGCAAAACATAGAAAAGTATGTGAGAATACCCACCTTTTATGGCATGGCATTTGTTGGCAGTATCAGCTTGGTTGCAGCAGACAAGATTAAAAGATTAGGAAGTAAGCTAGATGCCAAACTGCTGCTCCTAAAGTTGTTATTTGCTAGTATATTGATTACACAGGATTTTTTTTTTAAGCCTTCAGAGCAACATCTCGTATTCTTATTTCTACATTAGCTTGTAACTACATATCTTTAATAAAATGAAGACCATATTTCATAAGAAATGTGAGGTCTTCTATTGGTGAGATGGAACCAATTAGTTTAGTCTATTTCTATAGCTGTCTATGTGAATTTAGTTCTTTTTCTTTCTCTCTATTAAATTTACTGTGAGAGAGAACCAGATATTAGACAGTGTTAATAAAAGTAAAGAAACCTGTTCTGAAGTCTGTTCCTATACTGGGGAAAAAGCAAACTTCAGTCTCCTTCAGAGGATGCTGACCATACCAAACACTGCCTGCCTGCCAATCAATATTTTTTTTCTGGAAGATCATAGAATAGAATCATAGAATCGTTGAGGCTGGAATAGACCTCTGAGATCATCAAGTCCAGCCTATGAACTCAACACCACACCACCTAGCTAGACCATGTCACTAAATGCCACATCCAATCTTTCCTTAAACACCTCCAGGGATGGCGACTCCACCACCTCCCTGGGCAGTCCATTCCAGCGCCTAATGACCCTTTCCGTCAGGAAGTGCTTCCTAAGATCCAACCTAAACCTCCCCTGGCACAGCTTCAGGCCATGCCCTCTTGTCCTGTCACTAATTGCCTGGGAGAAGAGCCCGACCCCTACCTGTCTACAACCTCCTTTCAGGTAGTTGTAGAGAGTGATGAGGTCTCCCCTGAGTCTCCTCTTCTCCAGGCTGAACAACCCCAGCTCCCTCAGCCTCTCCTCACAAGACTTTCCCTCCAGCCCCTTCACCAGCCTTGTTGTTCTCCTCTGGACCTGCTCCAGCACCTCAATATCCTTCTTGAAGTGAGGGGCCCAGAACCGCACACAGTACTCGAGGNACACCACTGGTCACTGGACACCAGCTGGATGTGGCACCATTCACAACCACTCTCTGTGCCTGGTCATCCAGCCAGTTTTTAACCCAGCGCAGGGTGCACCTGTCCAAGCCATGGGCTGCCAGCTTCTCCAGGAGGATGCTGTGGGAGACTGTGTCAAAGGCTTTGCTGAGGTCTAGGTAGACCACATCCACAGCCTTCCCCTCATCTACCTGGCGGGTCACCCAGTCATAGAATGAAATCAGATTGGTCAGGCAGGACCTTCCTTTCCTAAACCCATGTTGACTGGGCCTGAGCCCCTGGTTGTCTTGTACATGCTGCTCGATGGCACTCCAGAGGAACTGCTCCATAACCTTGCCAGGCACTGAGGTCAGACTGACAGGCCTAGAGTTTTCCAGATCCTCCTTCCGGCCCTTTTTATGGATGGGCGTCACATTGGCCAGCCTCCAGATGTTCCAGAACAGAGCCCTGAGGTTTCTTCTCCAAGTCCCTACTTACTGTATATTTTCCCCAAAGTCAGAATATAGTATAATGCCTCTACTTAAACAACAGAGGCATTCAGTACTTTTAAAAATTAGCAGTATAAATGAACAGAATATTAAGGTCCTGACTTTCCTTTTTGTGTAAGATTACACTTCTTAGGACACTTTTCCACAAGGCTCTCAATCTGGGCTTATTTTGTTAACAGCACCAAAGGAACAAGCTGGTAGGAAACACTTCTGATGGCTTGAGGTAGCACGGAGTTAGACTGGAGTGGGATCCAGGCAAAGAGAAAATCCAGGGAAACTGCTCCATCAAGTGTTGAAAAGTAAAACTGCGCTGCAGTAGGCAAAAAACACAGGTCTTCTCGGGCCGGTAGCAAGGTGCTCTGCAAGTGTCTCATATAAGGCAAACATGCAAAATCCACGCTGATCTTCATTGGGACAGATTTTACTCTGAGCTGCACAACATTTTAAGGGATGGCCTTCTTTTTAATTTGATGTTTACTCTCTTTAGAAAATCTACTGCAGTGGCCAGTTAAAGGCTGATCTTTTTTTCTTCCCTGGTAGTTCTAACAAAAGGAAATGTTTCACATATGTGTAAATCACACTCAGCTGCAGACTTTAAAGATTTACTCGCTTTCCTTTGAAATTACACAATAAAAGTAGTAAGATACGTAGCTAGTGTATTGTTCTGTTGAACACTAGCAGATATAAAGGCTGGTCTACATGTACAAATGTGAATTGAGTAATTTATAGGCTTTGATATGGCAGGCCGTCTTGCTTTCACCATGGAAATCAGAACTCTCAGGACCTGAAACTGTATTTTACTTATTTACTTATTCAGGATATCTGTATTGCTCAGAAAAAGTTTAGTATTTACATGTAGACCTTGATTTTTTTTTTTCCCCCCACTCTCGCATAGCTACTTGAATGAAGCTGTTTTTTCCTGAAGTTCTTGGCTCTTAGGGCTGTCTGATGAGAAACTACACTGAAAAGTTTCTGCAAACGCTTAGGAGTATAAAAATATTATTAAAGTCTTGGTTGAAAAAGCCAGCTAGGAAATGCAAAGGAATAACTTCAAATGACCTGATTTTCATGCAAATACAATGCTATGAGTAATTGCATTTTGGAAAAAGGAGATAAAAACTCTTCTTTATGTCAGATATTCAAAATGTCATTGCCATTTAGAATTAAAAGGCATTGCTGACACAGATGTTTTTAGCTGGGTGGCAGAAAAAATGTAAATGGTTTCTAGCATTTTTACTTAAAGCCATTGAGCTTTTGCCCTCTTTCCAGGGGCTGCCCTAGGACTTGTTTTATCACGTCCTGACGGTTACCTTCAGGAATCCCAAAATTTTGTAGGGTCATGATATCATTTAGGTTGCAAAACACCTCTAAGCTCACCAAGTTCAGCTGTAACTGTACTGATGTACCACCTCTGTCCTCAAGCACTGGACAAGGTTGGAGGAGTGTACAAAAGCTAAAAACTTTCTTGTAAGCTTCAGAAACAGGTGCCTAATACTCATGCTGCTGATCTGCCAGGCAGAGGCTGGAGCTAAGCAGCCCTCTGGCCATATCCAGATTCATCTAGTGGAGTAATGACACAGCTCGTGGAAATGTGCAGCTGGGAAAAAAAATCCTTAATTCCAAACTTAATTTGGGTTATTTAATTAAAAAAAAAAAAAGTGAATTCCTAAGCTTTTTAATTGATTTAGAGTATATAGCATCTTGCCTAACACTGGATAGCCACGAACTGTGTTTAAGATAGTCAGTGGAAAGAAAGACACAGTTTTTGGGTGCAGTTCAGATGGCATGTGTTAGTCACCTGCCTTAGATGTTGCTGGCCCCTGACCTGAACTGAATAAAAAGCAAGCACAAATGTCTCCCTCTGGTGTGTATATTCACATTGTAAATGTACAGCTCCAACATAGACATTTCTGGGCACCCCAAGTAAGTTGCTAAGAGGAGTAGGTACAGCTCAAGGTGTGCTCCCCTCCTCACTCCTGCACCCTGTTTCTAAATAATTTGAAACAATATAGTCTATAAATAATATAGTTTTCATGAAAATATATCCAAGTCCCACCTTTTTCATAACCTTGATTTAAAATCACTTGTATGAGAGCAGCCCAATCTGAGTGGCAGTGTGCATTTCTGAAAACCCTGAAAACCCCCTCCACTACTGTGTGGAGTAACAGGTGTAACCACAGGCTTTCCTCACTCACTCCCCCGGCCCAAGATAATTTAGGTTTCTAAGCCTATGGAATGAGTAGAATATGAGTGGGCTAAAATTTATGAAAAATTATCCCTGCTAATACAGGCTGTAAAATAAATGCAAATTAAAACTAAAGTAAACCAGCTTTTATTCAGATGAAAAAATAAACCTGTTAGTTCTGATAATCAATTAAAATATTAGACAATCAAGCAATCACAGATGTAGAAGCTTATCCTCCTTAAAGTCATTATAAATCACATCCTTTCTTAAATCTCTCTATTCCCTCTTATTGCTTACGTTATAATCCCTGCTCGGGTATCATTTTCATTGCCAAACATACTGTTTGCCAGTCAGTTTATTAAGGTTTGTCTTGATAGTGCCAAAACAAATGCTCTTTTTCAAAGATAAAAGGAAGGCTAATATTAAAACAATAATTTCACCTCTTTGTTAGCAGAGCATAATTATTGAAGAAATTGGCACATGAAATCTCTCAGGTAATAGGGAATTACTATGTCAATAGGAGCCTGCTTTGAAGTTGACCCATACTGTTCTTTGTGGTTTGGGGCATACCCGCTTTCGTGAGATACAATGTGAACAAAGAGAATCTTTTTTTTTTTTTTTTTTTTTAGGTGGAGGGGAACAACTAACAATAAAACTGTTCTTTACTGTTTCTAATTAATTAAAAGCTTTTATAAAAATGGATTTTACAGATAGGAGACACAGAGTAAAAGCAGACAGAAGAATTATAAACTTGAGACTGGTAAGAATAGTAAAGAGGCTTTAAGGGGCCTAGGACAAAAGAAAATGTGAAAACAATAGTTTTGTATGGGAATGGTTGTTTGGTGCCATCAGACTTACATCAGCAATGTCAATAAAGGGCTCCTGAGTACTGAGAGCGCATTAGAGTTGAAGAGTGTTACTGGATATAGTGAGGATATATCATGACGTAAGTTATGAGTGTCCATATCTCCATAAAGATTTACAGTACCTCAGAGGAAGGCAAACAAGAATAGAGTGAAGATTTAATTATTGTTGAGCTTAGTGTTTGCATTAATGTGACTACTGATTTTACTGTTAATCTTTCAAATTCATCTCTTAAGACTAGACTGTCTGTTGGGGTTTATCGGTGTGGAACTACCTATTTAACCGAGGGAGGTCTTTAATTTAAAAATACCTTTTTTTCTTACAACTGAAAATGAAATGTAAGAGTTATCAGATTAGAACACTTGGATTTGCATTATGGAATTTGGAGAAGAGTGCTTGATCTCTGGAGCACTCATCCCAGTGTCTCAAGGCTTTCTTCTGGTTTGAAAATGTCACCCAGAGGATATGGGACACTGTAAATTCAGTGTAAAGGGCTGAAGTTCCTTGTGGTTTTGAGTCCTCATTGTACCAGTTACATTGAAATCTAATTTTTAAAGTAATGTGACTGTCAGGAAGGTTTGTTTTATTTTCTGATTAATCGTTAAATAATTGGTGCAGAGTTATATTTTTCTGACTGGTTCTGAGTTATTCCTAGATCAGAGTTCCTCTGAGATATTGTTTGGCTGTTTCTGGCAGTCCTCTTAATAAACGTTTTATTAAACTCCTGATCTCTGAATGCAACAAACCCCTATGTAAAAGCTGATGAGACCCCTACCTCTTCTCACTACAACCCTACCTCGAGGCAGTAAGTGATCTATACATGTTTAGCTACTTCAGGACTAGGATGAATCATCTTAAAAGTTTCATATAAAAAGACATGTTAAGTTAATCCATTTTTCATCACAATTCTTCCTGCCTGCAAGAAGACTGGAGCATCCTGGTATCGCTTTCATTTAATGGAGCCACTGGACATAGAGGGATACTGAAAGCTGTTTCCAAGCTTAGTAACTTTAAACCCACAATGAAATTTATCTCTCAGTGGATGTATGTAGATCACTATAAATAGATAAGTGAGTTACCAGTTCTTTTCTCAAATGTTGTAACGATGCACTTGCTTAGTTGAATTTCTGGAGAAATTAGAAATTAGATTTTTAACATTCTCTTGTTTGAGAAGATGATATGTGTTCAGATGGATTTAAAAGTTAGGTTACATTTATAATGTATTTTGATTGAGATGAAGTAGTACACCTGTGTGTGTGTATAAATATTCACATACACACTATGTCAAGCTTTCTGCTTTAAAATTCATAGGGTAGGGTGTGTGAGTTGATGCTCAATTTGAGATGCTCATGACAGAGAGTAGTTGCTTGGTGATGGACACCATGCACTTAATGTTGAAAATGCTGCTCTGACCCTATCCTGGCATGCATGCTCTGGACAGAAAGATTTTAGAAAGACAGAAAGACATTTTTAATGTGATGTGAAAGCATATGGATATCCTCTTGTGAACTACAACCAACTTACATATTTTACGTCACTCTTGTTTGAGACATCTGGAGCTGAAGATGGGCTGCAACTATAAACACCATTAGTTCGTTCTTTTTTTTTTCCTGTGTGGAGCACAGCCATCCCTCCTTCTGTGCTTTTAAACCCATAAGGATGGCAGACTACCTGCCCCACCTATACACCACAAGGATGTTGAAGGGTGCCAGGAAAACTGAGACAAAGGCAGATAGAATTTTGTGTGTACAAGGTTCTTGGCTGTGCAAATATTAACTAAAAATTAATGATAATTACTGTTTATTGATAATTACTGACCCTGGAAACTTTAGGCCAGTCAGTCTCACCTCTGTGCCTGGCAAGATCATGGAACAGATCCTCCTAAAAGCCCTACTAAGGCATAAGGAAAATGAAGAGGTGATTGGTAACCAACATGGCTTCATCAGAGGCAAATTGTGTCTAACAAATTTGGTGGGTCTTTATGATGGAGTTACAGTACAAGTGGACAAGGGAAGAGCAACATCCTGGTCACTAAACTGGAAAAACCTGGGCTTGATAGACAGACAACTCACTGGATAGTGAATTGGCCGGATGGTCGCACTCAAAGAGTTGTGATGAATGGCTCAAAGTCCAAATGAAGAGCAGTGATGAGTGAGTGGTATCCCTCAGGGGTCAGTACTCAGACCAGTGCTGTTTAACATCTTTGTCAGTGATATTGACAGTGGCATTGAGTGCGCCCTCAGCAAGTTTGCTGATGACACCGAGCTGTGTGGTGTGGTGGACACACTGGAGGGAAGGAATGCCATCCAGAGGGAGCTGGACAGGCTGGAGAAGTGGGCCAGTGCCAATCTCATGAAGTTCAGCAAAGCCAAGTGCAATGTCCTGCACCTGGTGTGGGGCAATCCCAAGCACAAATACAGACTGGGTGGAGAATGGATTGAAACCAGTTTTGAGGAGAAGGACTTGGGGGTGTTGGTCAATGAAAAGCTGAACATGAGCTGGCAATGTTCACTTGCAGCCAAGAGGGCCAACCACATGCTGGGCTGCATCAAAAGAAGTGTGACCAGTAGGTTGAGGGAGGTGATTCTCCCCCTCTATTCTGCTCTCCTAAGACCCCACCCAGAGTAGCGTGTACAATTCTGGAGCCTCCAACACAAGAAAGACATTGAACTGTTGGAATGGATCCAGAGGAGGGCCATGAGGATGATCAGAGGGCTGGAGCACCTCTCCTATAAGGACAGGCTGAGGGAGTTGAGGCTGTTTAGCCTGGAGAAGAGGAGGCTCCAGGGAGACCTTATAGCAGCATTCCACTATCTGAAAGGGGCCTACAGGAAACCTGGGGAGGGGCTGTTTGCAAGGGCTTGAAGTGATAGGACAAGGGGTAATGGTTTCAAGCTGGAAGGAGTAGGTTTAGACTGGATGTCAGGAAGAAATTCTTCACAGTGATTAAGGGTGGTGAGACACTGGAACAGGTTGCCCAGGGAGGTTGTGGATGCCCTTTCCCTGAAAGTGTTCAAGGCCAGGTTGCATGGGGCCTTGAGCAACCTGGTCTAGTGGGGGGTGGCACTGCCTCTGGCAGGGGGGTTGGAACTAGATGATCTTCAAGGTCCCTTCCAACCTTAACCATTCTATGAATCTATGAATTATGCCATGAGATTTTATTGAAAAAGTCATAAAAGATCCTACAGATTTTTTTTTTTTAATGCAAGAAAAAAAAAAAGCCTAATTGTTGTTCAAAAAGAGATGTTTTGGGTCCAAAACAAATTGTTTCATGAAGTTCTGAGAAGAGTCAGTGGGCTTTACCAGGCAGGTGGTGAGGTTGGTATTGGCTGGTCTTAACACAAGTTTAACCTCTAGTAATCATAGCATGTTCATAGAATGCTAAGTGTTGGAAGGGACCTCAAGCGATCATCTAGTTCAACGCTCCTGCCAGAGCCGCAGCAGGCCACACAGGAACGCATCCAGGTGGGTTTTGAAAGTCTCCAGAGAAGGAGACTCTACAACCTCTCTGGGCAGCCTGTTCCAGTGCTCCATCACCCTCACAGTAAAGAAGTTTCTCCTCATGTTGAGGTGGAAGCTCCTATGTTCTAGCTTGTACCCATTATTTCTTGTCCTATTACTGGGCGCCACAGAAAAGAGACTGGCCCCTTCCACTTGACACCCACCCTTTAGATATTTAGACACATTAATAAGATCTCCTCTCACCCTTCTCCAGACTAAACGGCTCCAGTTCTCTCAGCCTTTCCTCATTGGAGAGATGTTCCAGTCCCTTAATCACCCTCATAGCTCTCCGTTGGACTCTCTCCAGTAGATCCCTCTCTCTCTTGAATTGGGGAGCCCAAAACTGGATACAGTATTTCAGGTGTGGTCTCACCAGGGCAGAGTAGAGCGGAAGGAGAGACCTCCCTAGACCTGCTGGACAGAGTTTTCTTAATGCACCCCAGGATACCATTGGCCCTCTTGACCACAAGGGCACATTGCTGTCTCATGGACAACTTACTATCTGCTAGGACTTCCAGGTCTTTCCCCATGGACACATGACAGTGTTAAAAACCTCACTGAAGTCAAGGTATATGACGTCCACTGTTGACCAAGGATGAATTTCACTGTCTATTAGGAGTGGTGCAGTAGAGGTTTTGTGCCTTTTAAAATGCGCTGTAACATGAGCTGACATGTAGTGATGACAGGCGCGTCTCCAGGGCAGTGAGGAGACACGATCTCAGGAACCTGTTTGCAGAGCCTGGGATGTCCCCATCCATCAGGTCACAGCCAAGAGGATGGGGACAACATCATGGGCAGGCCCTTGGGAAGGGGCATGACCACTGGGGTGGGGGATCCAAAGTGCACACATGCAGCACAGTAGAGGAGTTTTCTTGGCTTTAATCACATCAGCAGTGAAGGCTGTTGCCTTAGTTTAGCCATCATCCCCAATGCCAGCGTTGTAGAACGTGTGCAACCACTATTGCTGGGGACCAGCAGAAGGGAGCGACAGCTGGAGAAAAGCATTCAACGTGAGTGCACTGTATCTGGATGAGCCCCCCAACACAACAACTTCTTAAAATGCTCCCCAAACTCTCCCAAAGGAAGAGGAGGGCTTGCCCAAGGGCAGCGTCTAAAAGCCTCTTGCAGTCATTAGTGCTGTCCCCTGTGCTGCAAGCTGCCTGCAATGGGCATGTCGACATCTCTGCGATGTGCTCAGATTTCAAAGGCTGTCCTCCCAACCAGCTGCATCTGAAGAAATCAAGCAATTTTTTTAAATTTATTCTTTTTTTTTTTTTTAAGATACCATGCCAACTCTTTTGAAATGAAAGCTGGGGCAGGCCTAGCAGAGATTAATGTTGGGAAAATGCTGCTGGCTTGATAAGCCACAGATGTCTGTGAGGTTTGCTGTGGCTGTTGACAGCTTGTGACAGTTTGCAGCTTGCAAGGTCCCCTGCCCCAGGACTGGTGCGCCGGATACGTGGCTGGTAGTGCAGGGCAGGATTTGGCCCAGTGTGGTTGTTGGGTGAATGATTTGAGGAGACCTGGAAGAAAAAACTGATGAACGCTTTAGGCCTGGTCTGGACCCAGACTGTCATTGCAGGGGTTTCTGATGTGCTGCATCTATTTATGCAAAAGGAGCAGGATTTCATTAAAGATAATGTCACTACTGTTTTTATAAAACTGTAATGAGAAGACAAGGTGGTGAAATTCTGTGAAAGTGTAAGACAGTGGTGGAAACTCAGCTTATTGCACTGATCTTTGGTCATTAAGAAGGTGGCTTATGTTGATAGAGTCATTCCTGGTGGGTAGATAGGAGCTGCATTTCTGTTGACTCTACACATCTAATTAAAACTATGCAACTATTTTTAAAAAAGACTTTCATTGACACCTATTAGATAGTACCAGTAACACCAACAAATTGACAGCAACTTGTTTGCTCTTTTTAAGTTCTAAGAGCATTCTCTCACCAAACATTGTCACAGAAGATGTGCAGCATGTGATAGGAGGTGTCCTGCAGCCTGTGAGGAAATGGAGTGGTCTGCATGCTTTGATTTTAGAGATTTACAGATGATGATTATATAAAAATATGTCAAAATTCATAATTTCTTGACACTGTCCACACATGTAGACTACATTCTTTGTGAGATGCTGCCAGTTAGATGATTTTTGCATCAAGCACTGTAGTCTTCAAGATATCAAGGCCAAGTTCTTCACTGACACGTGGAGATAATGTACACGAAGTCACCCTTTGCACATTGTCAAGTGACTTTTCACACAGAAATCCCCTGGGAATCTCAGCCTTTACTTGGGTTAAGGTTCTTCTGAAGCTGTATCCTTGCATGACCTAATATTGTATGTTCAGATTTATTTTAGACAGAAAATTAATTTAATTAAATTTGCCGTTAGTTTTAATTTTCCAGGAATGCTTTTTTTCATCACCTTAAATACATTTGCACACGCTGGTGTTCATACGCAACTTCTTGATACCAATACTTTCCATATCTGGAAAGCAGATTGGAATCAGTACAACTCCAAAATCCAGCAAGTCTCAGGCAAATGTAGAAAATTGCTTTGCCAAAATAGTTTGAAAATAATTTGAACCAAAATGGCCTTTGATTTTTCTTTTTTCTCAGAAAATCAACAAAGATTTCTGTAACATTGTGATAAACACTAGATAAGAAAGTATACTCACATTATCTTGAAATGGATGTGATGATTTAAATGCAAAATTATCTCTAATATGAATCCATCAGCTGTGTCTTGTCATCTTTGCAATGCCATCATTTTTTCCTAGTTGCAGCCTCTATTGCATACCCAGGCTGGTACAGTTTGCCTTGTGTCTAACCACCATCTCATGGTACAATTCAGAGACTGCTGATATTTAGCACATATATTTTTTGGGGGAAAACTTGTACATCGGTAGCACACCCAAGTTTGATAGAGGTAGGTGAGAAATAATCATAGAATCATAAAATGGCTAGGGTTGGAAGCGACCTTAAAGATCATCTAGTTCCAACACCGCTGCATAGGCAGGGACGCCTTCTACTAGATCAGGTCACTCAGGGCCCCATCCAGCCTGGCTTTAAACACTTCCAGGGATGGGGCAGCCACAACTTCCTTGGGCAACCTGTTCCAGCATCTCACCGCCCTCACAGGAGAGAATTTTTTCCTAATGTCTAACCTAAATCTCCCCTCTTCAGGTTTGTAACCATTTCCCCTTGT
>VWZK01006762.1:26205-90590 GCA_013396935.1 Baryphthengus martii
CTGTAACACGGAGGGTGCGACCAGAGTCTTTGCCGGTGAAGACAGAGGAGAAGTAGTTATTGAGCACCTTGGCCTTCTCTGCATCTTGGGTGACCAGCTCTCCCATTTCCTTCTGGAGCGGGCCTACATTTTCCCTAGTCTTCCTCTTACCATTGACATACCTGTAGAAATTTTTCTTGTTGTCCCCTTGCCAGATCCAATTATCTCAGTGCTTTGGCTTTCCTAACCTGATCCCTTGCTTCTCTGACTACTTCTCTGTACTTCTCCCAGATCATCTCTCCTTGCTTCCATTCCCTGTAAGCTTTGATTTTATCCCTGTGTCCAGGAGTTCCTTGCCCATCCATGCAGGCCTCCTGGCACTTCTGCCTGCATTCCTCTTCATTGGGACACATTGGTCCTGGGCTTGCAGGAGGTGATCCCTGAAAACTCTTAATGTCTTGAAGAAACAGATATCTGAATGAAATTGCTTGTGAAGTTTTCTTTGCAGAAATAAAAATACAAAACTTGCCCTGTAAAATGTCATAAATGGCAATGCTACATAAAATCCCTGCAGAACTGTTTGGCATTTTTTTTTCTAAAGAATAAGGGAAAAGTGTTATTTATGCCTGGATAACAAGTGGTGTTTTACCACTGAAATGTACACCACTTGGCAAAATAGTCACCAGAGCCTTCCACACCTGCACGGGGTGTGAAATTCCAAACAATTAATAATTCCTCCTGAAAAGCAGTCTATTGTGCCTTAGCAAAAAGCATATTGCAGGAATGAAAGCAAATGTGGTAAAGCAGAACGTGTGATAAATAGAAAATATATTGTCAAAGACTTTCTAGCATATATTTTCATTCCCAGAATTAATTATCTAATAAATTTGTGAGCAAGTGTTACTTGCAAAGCTGAATTTATTGTAGTGTCCTTGTGAAAGGCTTTTACTTTCCAAGAATGGTAACAGGCAGTTGTGTGATTTTCTTGTTTTTTAAAAGCAAAATAAAACAAAGGTACACTGTCATTTGGTCTTTTGATTAAGCACGAAAAACAAGTAGTATGGGGTTAAAAATCATCTTAAAAATGAGCAGCTTGTCTGTATTCCTACTTGTCTTCTAGCTGAAAGGAGCTGTAGAAGAGTAGATACCAAGCAAGTTTTTATATTAAATATTAATTAATTTTGTCCTGTTTTTGCTGTGTACATGTTCATTCTGTATTTCTTCAAAGCGGTGTTGGGGGGGAAGACTGCAGTATATCAGCCACTTCACTTTTACACTTGAATATTTCATGAACGTCACATTTTAAAAATTTTATATACGTACCTTGAGAAATTGAATGTCTGAAAAGAAGGATCTTTTAGTTGACAGGTTCAAATGCCAATCCTGAGTGTGGAAGTGTATTATTTCTTTAGAAGATAAAAGGACATGAGGAGTTTAACAGAAAGAAAAGAAGAAAAATAAAAAAGCATTTGACACTTATTAGTTTGTGTTTTCCTGGTCATCTTTGTAGAGAAAGGGTGAAAAAGCATTTAAGAAAACGAACGCTGAAATCCATTGCATCCCTGATCCAAAGCAGGAAGAGTCTTCTGCACTCTGTGGACGCTCAGTGCTACCCCTCGCCTGGTTCCCTATTTTTGGAAGACTCTGTAGAAGGTCAGTAGGAAACATAATCCCTGTCTCCTACAGCAAAAGCAGCCTGGATTATCATTCATGTGAAACTAAAGACAGAGCGCTAGTAGAGAGCAAATAGTTACTCCTGTTAGTATTTCTTAGATGAATGCAAGCAGCTTAGATTTCAGTTGTTCAAAATTAGTTTCTGAATTAAAAAAAACTGTTTAGTGCTGTTTTTTTCACCCTGACTCTTTTTTTCGATCTAATGTTTGAAACCTAATCACTGAGAAAATATTTCAGGAAACTCTCTAGACAAAGCATTTTATATATTAAGAGAATAGCTATTTGTCAATTTGGTAAGAATAAATCATACGTTGATAATCATACTTTGTTCAGTTTTAATTTGCAACTGCTGCACTTACATTAGGAAGCAATAAACACCTATATTGATACTTTGTGTATTTTATTAGAAATAATCATTGAAAGGAAAACATACAGCAGATCACAAAAGAACTATTTGGAAATTCCTCGTTTCCCTGATGGTTGTATCATATTGGGGCTTCTTAGCTCTGGAGCACCGGTCTCCATGGTCAGACAGGGATGCACTAGACATAGGAGGTTGCTTCCCAGATCTGTGAGCTGTGCTGATTTTTGTCTCTTAAAAAAAAAAAAGAAAAGGGTGGGCAACTGGGATATGGGACAGTGTCAGGGTGAGATATATGGAGGATCGGACTCAGGGTTTTGCTCCCAGCATGCCTGTGTCCATCCTACTCTTCAGTTCCAGCTCACCAACAAGCATGTGTTTGAGTGCAACAGCACTGGGGAAGGGTTGTTGTGGCTGGAGCTGTGGTCCCCATCTCTGGACCAGGCTGCCCGGAGAGGTTGCGGAGTCTCACTCTCTGGAGAGATTCCAAACCTGCCTGGATACGATCCTGGACAGCCTGCTCTGGGTGACCCTGCTTTAACAGTGGGGCTGAATGACATGATGTTCAGAGATTCTTTCCACTCCCACCATTTTGTGATTCTGTGGCTTTGTCCCTCCTGTGGCAATTGGTGGCTGCAACCCTTCTGACGAAATCTCAGTACATGTCTTTTCCAAGGAAAGCTGGATTTGTGTTGCTTCTTAATTTTTTTTTCTAATGTTAATTAAAATAATCAAATCCTAAAGTATACTTAGGAGCTGCATTTAAAATTCTAGTCCTTCAGAAGGGGAGAAAGCACTAATTTTACTGTAACCTGATTTATGGCTTCTTTTGACACTTAGTCATGCAGCAGAGGCAAAGGAGCAGCTGGTAATGCACCAGTAAATGTTAAAATAACGAGGAGGAGATGCTAATAGCAGAAGTAGAGAGATATTATTAGCTCCTGCACTCTGCTCAAGAGGATCCATGGGATAAGAGAAGCTCTTTAGGAGGCATGGGAAATTTTTCTGAGGCTCCAGTACCCATCTCCCACACTCCAGCTTTCAGTATTAGTGATTCCCAGTGGAAGCTGGTCTGAACTGCACTGTGCCACGACAGAGATGAAGGGTGATAGATGCAGAGAGGTGCTGGGCAACAGGACAGCTGAGTCCAACACTTGCAGTGTGGTTTCGCTAAAGGGATTTCTCTAGTGTAATTAAGTGTGCTGGATAAGAGATAGAAATGTCAGGAGTTGAGGCAGCTTGTGGAATTAAAACTCAACTTTTTTCTACATGTTGCATTATCAAATTGGGCAGGACCAGGATAACCCTTCCCTTGAAGGCAGGTGGCAAAGTACAGGCCTGCTGGGCAGACACTGACGATTGCAGCTGGATTGGAGTGCTCTGAGGACGCCATAAGAGCAAGACATGGGAAGCTGTGATTCCTGTCCTGTACAGCCCTCTGTCCTGGGAAACACTGGGCAACGTTACCTAGCTCAATCTTGCCTAGCTCCTGACCTTACCAAGCTCACCCTTAGACCCTTGAGTTTTGCTCATACATATCTCAATGAGAAATCGCTCCAGACATTGATTGTTCTTACAGTGCAACCTTCTCTTCCTACTTGACCACCCACATCCTGAGACATGCCATCAACCTCCTGAGCTCAGTAGGCTGGCAAACTGTGAGATGCTGTAACATGTAGAAATGCAAATTTCTGCAAGGAGCGAAAGGGTGAGAAAAAAATAACATTAGCAATATTTAACTGTAAAAAACCAACCAACAAAACGCCCACAACCTCCCATCCCAACTTTCTTAAAGTAGAAAGAAGCTCTTCATGTAGGAAACTACAGGAGGAGCATTTAGATGGGCAAACAGTGAAGAATTCAAACCCTGGTACACGTGGTACCAAATGAGGCCAGGTCTGGCTCAGCATGCTTTTTGTGACCCTTCCCTGCACATATTCCAGATGAAATTCCACTTTCTTACATACTGAGTTGAACCATATTTAATACACTGAAGGAGATGCTGTGGACACTTGCGTAGCAGAATGAATACTTCCCGGTGTCTGCCGAGGACTCCTCTTGCGAATCACTGTGAGATTGCATTCAGTTTCCAAAGTGCATCATGTTGATGCTGATAGTTATTGCAGGACCAGCTCAGGCACGCAAATGTTACTTAGTCCTTTGCAGCTTTTAATGAGCTATCCAATTGTAAAAATAAACCCTTGCAATTAGTCTTGTGCATTTAATGTGTCTTACACTATGGTAAGGTCACCCTCACTCACATGTTTTTCTGAAGTTTAGTCCATTCCTTGTATAGAACAACCTCCAAATTCCTTTCTGCTGCCAATGCTTTTCAGCTGAATTCATTGAAGTATTTTTTTAATTTTGTCTCAAGATAGTGAATGAAAATACTTAAAGATGTGTCCCATAGCTGTTCTTGACAATTTCTGCTAGTAATTTTTCTTCAACCTGATACCTCACTTCTCAAAAATATTCATTTCCACTTTGTCTTGGCTCAACTTCACAGGCAATTTATAGTTTCTCTGCTATCTCTAATCTTCTTTTGAGTAATATTTCTCCAGTGTCACCATGGGAAACGGTTTATTAATGTCCAAATTTGAGAGATCTCTTAAATCAGCTCTCTTTGATAAAAGTTTTCTAGAAGAAAAAAAAAAGTAATTTAATTAGATACACACAATACTTGATAAGTTGGTCTGTATTATGTGCTCACTTTACCCTTCGTCTCGTCAAGCTTCTCTCTCATTTCCTTCAGGATTTCTTCAAAAGCATTACATACTTAAATCTAGTTCTTTGGAGTAATTTTTCTGAGCTCTGTTTTTAAATATCAGCACTGCACTCTCACACTGTGTTCTTTTTGATCAGCTGGAAGCATCTGTGACCTGGACAATTTACCGTAAATACTTAATGTAGCTTCTTCTGCCTTTCTTTCACGTCTGTGTCCACCAATTTGTATATATTAAATTTCTTGAGTTTTGCTTCCATCTTAGTTGTGATTATCTCATGTCCTCATTGCCATTATTTATATCACCCAGATCCATCTTGAAAACTGAGGTCAAGCTCTCATTTAAAGCTGTATCTGTACAGACTATCCTCAATCTATTTTCTATCTGTATTCCATAACACCCTTTTCCCCCGCCTTCCTTGCTGTTTTCCTCACAAGATTCCTCACCACAATCTTGTTACTGTTTGTACTGACATACAACTCTTCAAGTTTGCAAAATGACATTTGTTCAATTGTATTTAAAAATAGAATAATCTTTTTTTTTTTCTTTTATAGACAGTATGGTATTTTTCATATACCTTCAACCTTTTTTTCTAAATGTTTTGCACTTCTAAAAATGAAGTGTGTATTTGTGTCATCTTTGAAAGTGAGGTATGTTTTATTTATTAAAGAAAAAAGCTAAAAAGGAAAAGTAACAGCTCCTGAACTGCAGATTGAAAATTAGTTTGTCCTTAGCAAGTGAGATGGTTTTGGCAGCAATGGCACTAAACAGGGATTTTCCAATCTTGGCTGCTAACATGAGATTCCTTGTTTAGGATTACATTGCTTGCAGATTACAGATTTGGCCACAGAATAGACACACTACTCAAATGACAGATTTGTCCAACCTGTGCCATGTTACAGGAAACGGGGCCATGTTTTGTAAACCAGAGCTAATGTTTCCCATCTGTAACCAAGTACAAGACTGATGAAGGACATAAAGAATATTCTGCAATGGAGAATGACTGGAAGAAGAAATCCCTAATCTTTTAAAAAAAAATTGCATTACATTTTTGTCTACTTCTCTCATTATAATTTGTAGTGTCCTGAAAATGTATGTTATTCTTTTCCAGAAAGTGTACGTTAAACAGCCCAAAGCAGCTATGAGTAGACAGATTCTCCAGAGAGACTTTTGTAGCTCTTCTACACTTTAAGACAAAACATTTCCATTTAGTAGTTGTCTTTGTAACACTCCCACGAACATGCATTGCATGTGTTGTTGGGCAAAAAGTCAGAGATGGGTCAGTTATGATGTTCTTTCTTTCTATAGGACTGTGCAGGCTCTCCCAAATTTGATTTATTTTCTCGTATACTCAAACTTACATGTTATTAGAAAACCAAGACTCCTACTTCTGCTTTACCTCAGCAGTTCCCACCGAATGTGACAAATCTAGAAATGAAGTGCTAGATACTGGCCATGAAGAGCCTCCTCTTTCTCACATAAAGAATAAGCAATGGCAAGTATTTCATGTGTGTAGACTGCCACTAAAGCCATAGTACTTGAGGATAGTCAGCTTTTGGTATTTGTTTATAGATATTTAGCTTATTGTAGAGCTAAAAGGTCCCACTGAAGTACCACTTCCCATGTGGGGAGGGGGCAGATGAACTGTCCTAAACCATTGGAGAGATACCCACATTGTAGCTGCTCCTCTTTGCTAGTCAGTGTACAGAAATAACAATGCACCTTTTCCCAAATTAGGTATCTCCAGTACACTAGGTGAATCCTGCCCTCAACTGTCCACTTTTCCCTGGTTGTGAAGGGAGGGATGCAAATGTTTGCATTGTATGTCCTGACCCTCAAAGTCGCTGAGCATCTTGCATCCTGTAAGCTCAACAGGTGAATACCCGTCTCAAGGGAAGAGCCCCATGCTACGGATCGGGAGCTGAGCTGTGGGGAGGTAGGTGGACCCACTCCTCCGTGCTCCCAGCCTTTACCTTGTTGTGCCCTGCTGCCCTGGGTCCCTGTATGATATGTTGCAGAGTGCCTAAATGGAGCGGCGGCAGATGAGCTGGTGTCTTTGGACAGCTGTTGGGACACTAGACTGGTATTGTTTTAATGTCATACCTTCTTCACCTTTTGAAGCAATAATCATTGATGCTTCTTCTATGGTTAAGTCTAAAGTTCAGACTTTGCTTAGGTCTGATTTGAGAAACAAAGAAGCCTCATTATTAACCGTTCATGTTAATCACAGGGAGAGGGGACAGCAGAGACAAGTACATTTCCCACATCTTCAGCCAGGAGAAACTGAAAAAGCAACACTTTGGTGGTTGGTCTGTGGGGATGAACCCACTCAGGGTTTTGGAATAGGAGAGCTTGTTTGACCTAGAAAAGAGAGACACACAGTAACAGTAATCCTCCCGAAACAAGAGCTGGTGTTGGAATCACTAAATGCTGCCTGACCCCTTCAAAGCAGGTCACGGACAATTGACCATCTCTATTCACTGCGTCAGGGTTTAGGGTAGTGTTTTCTCTGGCTAGATCCAATGAAAGCTTATTGTAAGTCTGCTGCCCTATGCTAGTGATGGCCAGGCAGTTGGAGGGGAGATATTGACTGCTCCTCCCATCTGGTAGGCTGATGTTGATTTCAAGATTAGCAAAATAGCTGGGAAATAGGGTTGTTTCAGAAAAATAGAGGTAGCTGAGCCTACATGGCTAGAGGATGTCTTAGTATTTGCAGCTAGACATGAAAGGCCAGCTTTAGCAGAGACACATATTTCTGTTCAGCATTTGCCAGAAATAGCCATGATGATGACTGTGACTAGGTCTGCTGATGGTGGCTTTGTTTATGAGTACAATCAGAGCTGACTTGATGGCTGCCAGCATAGGGGAGTCAAGCACATGTTTATTGTGGGAACATAGTCCTGCACAGGTAGCCTGACAGCTGGCACTTGCAGGAACCTGCTCCTCTTTGGAGCAGGGTCAAGTTTTAGTTTTCCTAAACTGAACTAAACAATTGTGTAGCATTAAGGAAGTAGCTGGTGATGAGATGGAGGCTCCAGCTTAGGAAAGATGAAGCTGTTGGTTCAGTTCTTGGATCCTTGTAAAAGATCATTAGATCCTTTAGTGAAAGCCGGATGAGGAAAACGAGAACATTTTATCATGTCCAGCGTTAGTCAGAGATACACCACCTTGCTAAACAGAGCCAGCCATGCAAATCCCAGTACTG
Source organism: Baryphthengus martii (assembly GCA_013396935.1). Taxonomy (NCBI): domain Eukaryota; kingdom Metazoa; phylum Chordata; class Aves; order Coraciiformes; family Momotidae; genus Baryphthengus; species Baryphthengus martii. Next base: position 34,148 of record VWZK01006762.1, read on the forward strand.
GGACCCCAACTGGTCCTATAACTGGTTTGCTAGTTTAGATTCAAGAATGAGTTACCAAAGGCTAGATCTACTGACAACTAAGGATAGCGGTCAGCAGGGGGACTGCAAACTTGCTTCTACTCTTTGACCTGCCCTTCAAATTTAGGCTGGAGGCTGGATCTGTGTGTGTGGTTGTCTGGTGACTCATCCCAGGGCAGTGCTTGCAGGTGGGATTAACACCCACAAATATGGGACCAGAAGGGATTAAACACTTTATTTGTTCAGTTCTTCCTGCTGTTTCTCATTTTGGGAAATTTACTTTTCAGCCTGTGTCCAGCTCACTCAGAAGCTCCCTTTGTGAGTGATATGTGAATCTCCAAGCACAGCTCTGACCCTTTACATTTCTTTTCAGTGGTAAATGGTTAATTATAGCAAGGAGCTTGAGAGAAGTTGTGAAATTATTGGCTGTATGTTTTATAAAGCAAGCCAAACGAGGAATAAAAATAATTCAGATTCAAATTCTTCCAAGCTGAAGCTCTGTTTTAGCTCTGCTATTCATAGAATTCATAAAAATCTGCATTAAAGCCTTTCAGATTTGTTCATTTCTATTATCTTGCAGAATTTGGACCTGTAGCCTAATTAAACGCCGGAAAAAGAAATACTAGATGTAGTTGGAAATTTGATAGGAGACATGGAAGAAGATGGTGCATAAACCTTTAAATTGCTGCCATGAGAGGACACAGAAAGAAGGAACATACAGAGCAAAGGGTGATTGTGAAGCTGTTGTGTTTTATGGAGTGTTTCTCCTGGATGGGGAATGATCTGAGATGCCCCGATGACACACCTGGGCACCAAGTCAGCATCATGCACAAACACATGGTGAGGGACTGACTTGCACTTGGCCCTGACCGTTCGCTTTTCCATTTGCACAGCACACAGGTTGGTCACCACGTAAGAAATTAAGAGGCTGCCATCTTTCTGTGGCATGAAAGTGAGCTCCTGGGGCTAGGAAAGTCATCGAGAGGACAGTAAGTAAAGCTGTAGCCAGGTGGGATTGTAAACTGCTGGGAAAACACTAGGAAGGAATGGGGGAAACAGCTGTAATATTTGTAAATATCATCTGCTTCAAACTGTACGTACCTTGTTGTGAAAAGCTTTGGCAGTGCATTGCAAAGAATTAGATCTGCAGGGAAATGGGAGCAGATGAAACTGGAAGCTATTCTGCTAAACACTCATGAGGCTTTACCCTTCCACATGTTTATGTGGGCAAGCTCATGTTGTCCCTGTTTTGATCACTTGCTTGCTGCTGAGTATTTTCCCTTTCCTGCTTGAACTTTAATGGAGCTCCAGACTAATAAAGGACTAGATTTCTTTTCTTCCTGTGTTCTGCTAACACCCCATTAAGAAGATGAGTCCTGACAAGCAGATATGAAGCATGTCCCTGAGCTTTTGGAAGACTAGTGAGAGTCCCTGTGTTGTGTGTCCAGCACTCCCAGAGGTCTCATCAGACTAGAAATAGGAGTTCTGATGTTGCTAAAGATGAGAAAAATCAGTATTTGTTTCCTTTCCTCAGAAACACCGAACTCGCTCAGCCCTGCACATTACTATGGATTGTGCTCATGTCCTTGGTAAATCTGGACTTCACCAGTTCATCCCCTGTCCTCCAACATATTTGCTGTGTGGTTAGACAGCCTGGGGCTGCATGTGTTGGCCCAGAAGGTCCCGGAGGCCGTTCCCTCCAGTCTCTCCCGCAGTGCTTGTCATCCACACTTTCCTCCCCACAGGGAGACACTCCCAGGGGCTGGTATTTCATATTGCCACGTTGCCACAAGCCTCCATGAGGAGGAGAAAATTGCAGTCACTCACATCACTGGGTTGCAAACTTTAATGAATACCGCAACTAACAGCCTGGGTAAGTGGAAGATTAATTTCTATACCACCTGGTGGCAAGATGTGGATTAGGCTGCTGTCCCTCGTAGTGGGTTTAATGGTGGAAGAATGGGGCACTCGCGTACTCAGACAATCGTCCTCTTGTTTAAACAATGAGCTTCTTGGTCTTGTTAGCCAGCACTCTTAAATTTTCATTTTATTCTGGTATTCAGGCTTGTGTAATGTGGAGAATTGCTCCAGCACGGAAAGATTGCAAACCTGTTCAATTAACAGAAATGCTCAGATCCAGCTGTTGGCATCCCATGAATGCCAGTACTCCTCACGGAGTAAGACAGACACACTCTGCCCTTGGAACCGATACAATGATTTGCACTTTAATTCTCTTGAAAAAAAGAGCCTTTGTTGGCAAGGGACAGTTAGGGAGAAGGGGAGGAATGCAAATCTTGGTGTAGCAAAATGCCTAGAGAGACAAAGTCTCTCACTCACTCTCACTCAGATAGCAGTGAGGGCTCTACAGCATTAGCCCAGTAAGAAGGTGTCATAAGAAGCACATACAGTACAAGCTCCTGTTACAGCTACAGAATTGTCTTGTAAGTTTTGAATGCTTTCATGAGAAAACATATGTTGCACAGCAACTTACCCTCTGCTTTCAACTCCGAAATACAGGCTGATGAGCACAGCTGTGGTGCGGATGCACTTGCTGTGTGTGCAGGACCATACCATGTACCACTTGCATCTGGTCTTTCAGGTGCCGTGGTTTTGGTGATGTTGCTGCACTCAGTCATGTGTGACAGGATAGTTTGGGCAATATGGGATAGTCAGTTGGCTATGGCAGTTATCTTTGTATAGGGCAGGAAAAATCTGTATCCATAGAGAAAAGATATTTGTGGTATATCTACACATCAATATATATTATATGTGTATTATTAATAATGTATAAAACGTAGTATCATACATATATATTTATACATATAAATGGCTGTAGCAGTGTCAGGAGGTGCTGAATGCGCTTTAACTACAAATGCACAGCAGCTGACCTAATGCTTGTGTCTCAGCTAGGAGGTCAAGGGAGGGAAGATATTGGGATGGGAAAAACCACAGGAAGAAATGATGGGCATTGACCCAGGATTCAGCTGAGGGACATAAGCAGTCTCCTGTGTCTCTGGAGGCAGTGGAGCCTGGCACCTGGAGTTCTCACCCCAGAGAAGGGGCTGGAAACCTCTTGTCTGCCACCAGGAACCACTAAGACTCCTGCTGTCTCCTTCCCCTCAGCTTCATTTTATTCCTTTTAAAAATTGTTGCATGAGGGCTTTGAAATGTCACTGGCCACAGTTTCAGCTGCTGAGATGGAAACGGCTTTTCAAGTGGTCCTCGGTGGCAGATTCGTGCCATTTGTCACACAGGCTAAACTAGAAAAAGTTGGCTTTTAGCTTACTAGCTTGGACTGGGAGATGCACAGGATTGCATGCAACCCATTGATCAACTGTGCTCCTGTGTCTTTTTTCAGGCAAGCATATATCCATTTTCATGTCTACCCATGTATGCATATACATAAAATATATATGCACTTATGTGTGGTTCTGTGTATGCATATAGAGAGCATTTATGTACATGCATATATTAAAAAAAATAAATTGACAGCCTGACTTTTTTGCCAGGTTGAGAGTGGGCTGCAGTGCTTTAAATCAGGGCAGAAGATGCAGTGGCTGTTGGGTTAAAGCTGTGCAGCTTTTCGAATATGTGAGTTGCTTCAGGCAGCAGCTGAGCCACAGCCTCTGTGGAGAATCCACTCCACATGTGCCCAGCAGCCCAAGGCAGCCTTTTCTGGTGGATGATGAAACCCTGGAAGACCTCTGAAGGAAGCTGTTACCATAAGGCTAGTCCTGCTATTTAAAAGTGATGTATGAATAGCACCCTGTGTCCCTCCTTCATTTATTAGTTATTATTGTGTATATTTATTTATTATTGTGTATTCTAAACATATATTACTACTAACAAGTTCAAGGAGCTGCTTTGTAAATCAAAATAAGTACTTCCAGCATTCAGTGTGACATGATATATTTACAGTTTTCTTTCAGCTAAGTTTAAATAGCAAAACCAGAGCACGGTTGTGGCCTAGTTGCTGTGAAGGTATAAATCAGAGCTGGGACCCTAAGGTGAGTGGGCTGCAAACAAGTACTTAATGCCTCCCAGTGGTGTTCCCAGTGTTTGGATCAACTGTTACTGCACAGGACAATGCAGGTGTGGGGCCAATGCCCCACCAAGTTTTTGGTTCCTGACCAGTGTAGATACTCTCAAGACTTCTCCCCAGTGGATGAGAATCCTGACACTATTCTTAGACAACATGTTGCAAAACCAGACTATTGCAGTGAGGAATATCTCCAACCACTAATCTCCCTTTGGATTTAGGTCTTTGCAGGTGTGCTGCCATGAGGCCAAGGAGCAGACAGCTTGACCCCATGAGTTGCACTTCTGTACCACCATACCTGGACATGTTCCTGCACTCTCGGCATCACTGCAACGGAAGTGCTGCATGGGAGCAACTGGCCTTGCCTGCACCTTCACCTTCCGGGCTGTGCCTGAGCAGGTGGGTCTTGCTGTGACAGAAACCTGCTGGTGTTTGCAGAGGGAGTGTCACCCCCCAGCTCCCCTGACAGCTCTTCCACGCACAGAGTGGGCCCGTGTGGTGAGCGGAGTGGGACACACACACTCCTCCAGCCTTGAGGAGCGCTTGTGAGGCTGCAGGCAGGCTCTTGTTGCACAGCAGCCAGACTGGCTGGCACCCCAATGGGGCACTTCATCCCCAGGCCGCTGCAGCTAGCCCTGACAGCATCAGTGCTGGGGGGGTGGCAGCTGGGGGGCTCCGCAGGGGAGCCCAGGGGTGCTTCTTCATGTGCCACACAAACCCCTCACACAGGAGCTGTGAGATGCCAGCCACTCATGTGTACCTGGTGTGTATGCCATGCTTGAGACACAAAACATATACACACCCCACATCAAATCACATACCACTTCCTGCAGACAAAACCCGCTCGTGCACAGCTCTCACACCGTGCATGTGAAAACCAGAACATGTGTATCCTGCACACCTGGGATACAAACCCCATCAGCGATGCACGGAGACAGGACCTGGACCCGTGCGCTACTCATGTAAGGCAGAGGTAAGTCACAACACAGCGAATAGTGCACCATGTGTGCCCCACACCATCTGTATTGACTGCACACCCCTGTTCTGCACAGCACAGCACACGCACTGGCACCACAACACACTTGTGAGTACACGTGACACTTGTGTGTGCCACACCTGACACAAAACACTTGCATTGCACACTTGCACCGCAAGACACCCAGACGCTATACATTGATGCTCCACATTTGCTGCACACATAGAACACCATGTGTGCTACACATCACCTACAGTGCTGCACGTGTGTGCTGCATCATGTGGATGACACATCACGACACACCACACCTGTGCTGCACATGTGTAACACCATGCTTGTCACACGCCTGTGACATACCACGCAGGTGACACCACACATGACACCACGTACATAACAATGCATATGTATGATGCTGCACCCACCAGACATGACGTGACCACGTCCACAAAACATCCTACTCATGTTGCATGTGAGGCACAACACACAGCATGTGCTCACATACGCTGCGCGCACACCACCACACATAAAGCTGTGTGCGCATCACTCCCCACACGCACGCCATACCACACACGCTGCACACTCATGACACTACGTGCATGCTTGCAGATATGACACATCACAAATGCATGTTGTACAACACACACTTGACACTGCATATTGCTGATGTACCACATATGACACCCCCCACACATGTGCCAACACACACACTACTCATGACACAAACCACATCACGAAACACCAGTCCCCTGAAGACGCACCAGATGGCCACATGTGCCACCACATGTGCCCACTGCACACTTATCTCACAATCCTGTGCCCCACACACACCATAACTCACAGGCATGTTCTGCTACATGCAGTCCTCCTTGTCATCATCATTGTCCATCCCCCCCCCCACTGCTGTCACCTGCCCTTCCATGGGTACTTACTGTGCAAGGAAGATGCTGTTCCGTAACTCAACCAAATAAAGTCTTGGAACATCGACACAGTAGTTTGGTTTTCTTTAACTTGTTCATTATCAAATTATTGGACTCGTTACTCCCAACAGATGCTTCACTTCAACAACGTGCACACACATTGTACAAACACTCTGTCCCCTGACAGCAGCTCTCCACTCAAACCCCACTGCACATTAGGGGATGATTTTACAGTTCAGCTTTCCCGGTTTTCACTTTCTTACACTGGTGGGATCATCAGGTGGCCAAAGCGAGGCACATCACTCCCTAACAGTAGAGTAGATGAGGCAGCATCTGCTCGTCACCATTCAGATAGGTTTCTTTCTTCTGCCCATCATGTCTAACTACACAACCAAACAACAATCGCAACACGTGTCTTTGACCATGTCCGTCCTTTGCCTTTCCCAACGATCCATCCCTGCAGTCCTCAGCAGTAGCAGACAATAGTCAGACAGCACAGCAGTAGAAGGCTGTGGAAGTTGGGAGACTGACACCCATTTCATAGAATCATGGAATCATAGAATCATAGAATCATAGAATCATAGAAAGGCTTGAGCTAGAAGGGACCTTAGAGATCACCTAGTTCTAACCCTCCTGCCATGGGCAGGAACACCTCCCACTAGACCAGGTTGCTCAGAGCCTCATCCAGCTTGGTCTTAAATACTTCCAGGGATGAGGCGTCCACAACTTCTGCACAACCTGTTCCAGTGTTCTATCACCCTCAGAGTAAAGAACTTCTTCCTAATGTCTAGTCTAAATCTATCCTGCTCTAGTTTAAAACCATTGCCCCTTGTCCTATCACTACATGCCCTCATAAAAAGTCCCTCTCCAGCTGTCCTGTAGCCCCCCTTCAGATAACAGAAGGCCTCCAACTATTTCAGAACAATGTTTCATTTCGATGACCACGAAGTATCTGCGCTCCTTCACTTCTTTGAAGAAAATAGCGCAATCCAACAAAAGCTGTCAATATTTATACCTTAGCGTTACAGTACAACAGCCAGCCCTCTCCAGTCTGGGCCTCAGTGGGGCAGACTTCAGTCACAATGTCCTGGTCAAAGCTCTGTTTTAGTAGACAAGTACGAGCACTCCACCACAAGCCAAGCTCTCCACCTAAGCAAACTGGTTATCAATATACTCTCTCTCCCCTTTCCATTGAACCAGACACACACTCCACCACTCTCAGCTAATGCTACCTCCACAGGAGCGGATCAGCAGCAGCCCCCAACAACTTGGTCAGTGCTTGTGCAGAGGGTAGAGCCGATTCTCAGACACAAGTCAGCTTGCGTCTCTGTGTAACCCAATGACCCAGTGCCACCGCCTGAGCGGGTCAGCTGTGAGTGTGCTGCAGGACAAGGCTCCCAGCTGTTCAGCGCAGCCTTGATGCAGAGCCTGTTCACATCCCAACCTCCTGCTCTGTGTGGGCTCATGTGCACAGCAGGCAGAGCTCTGCACATCCAGCCTTCTCACATCTTACCTCTCCTGGCAGTGTTAACAAACCAAGCCTGGCACAAGAGCTATATTTTTATTGAGTCTGGCTAGACTAAAGCACCAGGATTGCTGTGATGGCTGCCTGTCTTTTAAAAAGCCAAAGCTGCTAACACTGTGAGCTGCTGCATGTTCTGCATTTGGGTGTGGGCCTGAGTGTGGCCATGCTGGGCTGATGAGAGCAGGACTCACATGGTCTTCACAGGTATTTCTGGAGCAAGACGTAAAATATTAATTACTGAAGGCTGGGCCAGTGGAAAACATTCCTGTTGATCACCAACTCCCCAAAGGAACAATGGGGCTTTTTACACAAGTGTCTTGGACACAGCCACATTAGACTGATCAAGTTTAAACTGACAGCTGTCTAGAGCATTACACTAACCTCTGAGCATCCTCCAAGTGGGCATCACCCCATAAAGCCTAAGGTGCAAGCAGCAGACACTTGGAGGTACTTTGTAGGTTAATATTTACTTGTGCTTTCTGTAGAAATTAGGTTTTCCAGCTGCTTAACATGGTGCTATTTTAATCAGTTGTTTATCTGTAACAATACAGTCTGGCTCTATTGCCCAAATCATCTAGATTAGCATGGGTTTATTCCCATTTCTATCTGACACACAATCATTTGTCCACAACCTGAAAAATGGAGAGGGCAAGTCACACGCCCCCCCTGGCCCCATTATCACATCAGTCATCCTCAAACATTGAGGTTTGCATACCAGTTACACCATGCACACATACAGCCTGCCAACGGAATTCAACACACCCCTTGGATTTCCAGGGTTTTACAGAAGGTTTGTTAGTCACTTTCCAGAAGTACCACTTGCTTGGGCCCACTGTCTGAGAGCACTTTTAGTCCAGCACTCCACACAGGGTGGTTACAGCTAATAAAGGTACTTTTGCTAACCTAGCAATAGGACCAGCTGCCTTCACTTAAAGAGAGGAGGCCAGAAAGACTTATTTTGTCCTCTTCCTCTGCAGCTTATTGATATGTAGTATGTTCTGGAGATTCTGAATATTTGAAACAAGAGATAGTCATTTGTCTTTATGGGCTGCATCAAATGGTGAATTTAAAACAGTTGGAAGTATACAGAACGAGGGTAGGAATGAGGAAACTTGGTTTGCTTCCTTGGTAACAAAATCTACAGCACAGCAGGAGAACAGGGCATGATAATTAGGGAATTACAGCTGTTAGTCACAGAAAATATGCTGCAGTTGTAGGTCAGGGACCTGAGGTTGTGGCACAGGAAGGAAAACTGTAATTCAGAGTCTGCAAGGAGCTACATGTATTAGACTTCTTGATACTTACAGCACGTCTCTACCTGTTTTCCAGGGCGGAAACCAGACAAAAACATAGAGCAGCAATAAACACCAAAGAAATAGATTTTCTCTACAAGAGCCAGGACAAGAACTACTTTCGTAAGTACTGTCTTAAATAAGAAGAAATGGATATTCCATCAGCTCTTGTTGATTGCCCCTCCATCTCTGTTGGCAACCCCCTGTCTAAGCAGGACAATCAGAAGTGTGAACTTCTGTGTAAAGATGAGGGCAAGGCCAAAACTTGATCCATGGAGTTATTCTGGGAGATAGCAGCTCCCTTAAGAAGCAGGGCTTGGCTTGGAGACTTTGTGTGGAAGGAAGGCAAATGGCATCCTGGGATGCATTAGAAAGAGTGTGGCCAGCAGGTCCAGGGAGGTTCTCCTCTCCCTCTACTCTGCGCTGGTGAGGCCCCGCCTGGAGNGTGTATTAAGCCAGAGCCTTGTGTTAGTGTCCTGCAAGTGGTAGCGGTTCCCGAAGTGAACTGAAGGATACAATGGGAAATATAAGCCTCCTGCTGAAGACAATACCACTTTATTTTCCTAACCTTCACCTTACCAAAAAACCCACACAACTTTGCCCAAAAGCCATTTAAAGAAGAAGACCTGCTGGCACCAGGGTGTGTTATAGCTACTGCACACCACAGACCTCACCTGACTGCAGCTGCCCTCAAAGCTGAGCAAACGGCTGTCATGGCCACACACTTTCAGAGGTGGATTTTTATCTAGGCAGAGAGTTTATGGCATTTTCTTCATCATTCTTTAAGTGAAGTAGTACAAAAAACATGTCCAAAGCAAGCTGAAAACTGGACCTGCCATGTCAGTTGAGAAAGAATGGCTTTTCCAGACCTTCAAGGGTGTTAAGTTTTAATATTCTTTCAGTGAGTTAAGAAAATTCATAGAAGATAGATAAATGTATTCACAATGCACTGACATGTATGACTTGGAAAAACTCATCTATGAAACCTGTGTGCTTTACACACACTCACACACACACACACTACAAGTAGTTCCTCCATCCTTTGTTCCACACTGGTCATGTTTGGGTTTAGATAATCTTCCTTTAATAAAATTAAAGGAGAGCTGGCTGGCTCCGGGCAAGAGAGACGAGAGCTGGCTCCAGGCAAGAACTTGAGCATAAGTGAATGTGAAGGAACTTAAACTTGTTGAGGAACAGAAGAAACACCCACCACACCCTGAAGCTGACAAAGAGCTGATAGCGTCTTTTCTTCAGACCCGCACCTGCCCAGCCTGACCAAATGGCTCAGATTCAAAGGCCAGAAGACCTCAGGCCATGAGGCTCAGAACTCTCCATAAGGTGTAACTCACTCATTCAAGTGTTAATAAACAAGACTTGGAACATTTGCTTGCTGCTCCAGCTAGCAGCTTTGCATCACAGCTAAGCCAAACTCATTCTTTCCATGGAAGAGAAGCTATTAATAACTTCCTATTGCCCAGTCAGCCTGCTGACCAGTAGTTAGGCCCCGTTCTGCTTGAGGGCTGGCTGCATGCCATGCAGATCAACTGATTCAAACTGTTTTGGGCAGGAAGTGTCCTAGAATCTCAGACCACCCTAAGACTCTGTTTCAAGGTGGTATCACATGAATTCACTTGCTGCGCACAGTTGTGTGAGGTGTCATAGCAAGTGCTGAGGTGAGCAAAGCCCCTGGTTCTGAGGTAAAATCCATCCCTCAGTACTCTGCCAGCTGTATCGCTGTCGTGTTTTTCTGACCTTGTGAGCTCTGGGGACATGTGGCAAGTGCTTACTGGCAACCACAGGCATAAGATACTTCTATTCTCCTTGGTGAGCTGCCCAGCCTAGGACCTGTGCCTCCCTCGAAGTTAGCTGTCAGCCAGATGGTTTACTCACCTCAGGGCTGGGCAAGTCAGGCCAAATGCTTGATGGACACTTCCCTCCTGCTCTGCTGCTGGCTATTAGCAGACTGGCAAAGGCAAGTTTGCTCCCAATCTCTACTCAGAAGACAACCCATATTCTCCACCTTACCGAGATACAGCACTACAAAGAAGAGGGACTGCTGCCAATTGGGATGGAATTTCTTTACATTATGAAAAAATAGTAGCTGAGACGAACCTCAGTCTTGTAGCCTTTTCACCAGAGCCACTTAAGCATAATAATGTGCTATTTGGTTTTAAAGCCTTCCAGAGGAAGATGGTAATTCGCAGTTTAGAGTTCCATGCAGTGACTTGCTCAAGTCACCTCCACCCACTAGTTTTCTTGCTAGTACTCGTGCGACTATTTCTCTGGGGAGACAAGGATTCACCAGGTCTTGGTGCAATGCAGTTGATATATCATCCTGATAGCGCCAAGTGCTTGATGCCATTTTTAGCAAGCAGAATAAGTATTTAAAGACCAATCCTTCTCCAGATAGAAAAGAAAGCAAATCAGCAGCTGTTTCTCTGGAAAGATTTTGCCAGTACTACAAACTCTCCATATGGAAGCAGAAAGATGCTAGTTCTGAGCAAGAAATGCATGCCAGATGACAGTGCCACTAAATATACCTAGTGACTGTTTGCACAATTGTTTTGCTTCCAGTCTGGTTCCCCTCTTTGGTGTGAGCACCAAGGGCGTCTTAAATGAACAAGTCCCAGGATGAGTTCAGTTTAATCACTGAGTGTGAAGTTGGGGGGGACTACGGAGGGAGGGCAGGGAAGAAGGAAGATGAACTAATATTAAGTGTGGAAACTAATACAAAAAGCTGCTGGAATATTAATAGTGTGCTGAACTAATAAGATACAGCCAAAGCTATGAAGTTTCTGTAACACCGCAGCAGCTGCTAACTGTGAAGTAAGAGACTAGAATGAATGTGTGTATTTACAGCACTCATCTGAAAGCCTGGGCATTAATTCCACTCAGAATCCCCATCAGCACAAATATGTTAAAAGCAGACTCAAAAAGCTCATGTAAACCCACTAAGAACACAATAGCTAAAGTTTCCACACAGAATAATTCATAGCATTACAGCTATTCTCACACTGAGAGCCTTGTGGAACTGAACATGGAGAAGAAGCTCTTGCTGAGAGCAGGCTGTACTGAAGCAGCCCAAACACCTTGCAGCTCTCTTGATGTCTTAGAAAGCCTTCTGGGACAGGAAACTTTAACAAAGAGAAGTACGCCTACAGAAGTTATGCTAGACAGTGACCATTTAAATATCTTAGAACCACATCGACCTTTTTTTTTTTTTTGCATGCACCTACAGGCAAAGTTGGTTTGTCTATTTAGAACTGAGACAAGGCATCTGTTTCCTTCAAGAGTTTGATTCTGAAGACAAGGAGCCCCTTTGGCCAAGCTCTGAGCTCTGCTTCAAGAACTGGGAGGCCAGCAATGCCTGCACCAGTCAGGGATACACCAACCATATGCAGAAGGAATATCAAGGCCCACCTTCACACCTTTGAAGGTTAAGGATGTAGGCCCTGCACAGTCTGCTAAGCTAATGAGCAATGCCACCTACTAAGTCTTTGAAGGGTTAGTACTTTAAACAATCCCTCAGAAGTAGGTCTGCCCTAGAGCTTTTGTTTTGGAAAGAGCAGAGGTTTGCAGCCTAACACAAGCTGCTGAGCATTTGCATATCTGCTGCCCAACTCTTACTCTTCCCCAGGCAGACTCATTGCAGTTATAATGGCAGATGGTGGAGTGACTTGGCCTCGCTGCCTGGCATGCCCTTATTAGACCCAGCTGCAATTCCTTAGTGCTTCACAGTTTCCTACCTGCTTGTAAGACCTAGTGGATGTTTGAGAGACACCAAGGTCTTGGAGAAGGAAGTAGTGCAGAGGTTGCTTTGGACACAGCCCGAGCACACAGCTTCAGACTGACTACTTAGATATCTTAGTCTTCATAAAGTAAGTGGAACACATACTCTCTTTGGTTACATCACTAGAAGGAACTAAGTGAAGAGACCAGGCCCAGCCAGAGAGACATGCTCACAGACCTAGGGCAAAGCTCACAGAACCCACCTTGCAGGGTAGGAACTCCCTACGCTAGCAGAGCTAGGGTAAAGCTCACAGAACCCACCTTGCAGGGTGGGAATTCCCTGTGCTAGCTGGTAGATGGCAGCAACATGCTCACTAACAGCTCTATCGTGTCTTCGGTGCTAAAAAGCCACCCATGGGCTTTTACACATCACCACAACTTTGCAAAAGGCAGAGCCCTTCAAAAAGCACAACAAAGGCAGTATTTAGTGAACTCTGTGCAAGAGCTGGGGAAACTCAACACACCATGCACATGGCAACTGTCATGCTAGGGGCAAGCTAGGAAGAGCTGCAATCAGAATAGCAGACCAAGTACTATGACAAGACCAAGAAATGCTACAGTTCTGGGTATGGACCAGGATCCTTTTATGCAATCAGAAGATAAGCACATATATATTAACGGATTTGAAAGTAGATGAACATGGTCTCTATATGTGAAGACTGCAGAATCAGAATCACCATGATCCTGTTGTACACCTCAAGCCCTTGCCATGGTTATCAACCCCAGTGAGAGCTCTCTGAAGGCTGAACAGCAGGCTAATGCTTGACAGCAAGACATTAAGAGAGTAATAAATGCCATTTTGTTAAGGAAGCTTTAGAGAGGAGTTACAGTTTTGAAGACACATTTTAAGCTTTCATCTGTGGCAGGGAAGAGGAGAAGTCAGGTTCCTTAACTGCTGTTACTACAATTATCAAGTGGAAGACGCCAGTGACTTGAAGAGAACATTGCGGTTCAAAATTCCACTATGCTTTTCATTAGGTGTGTCCAATTATTTCCAGCATAAATTAGCCAGAGAGTTGAAAGCAGGTTTGCAGAAAATGAGCTTAACACTATTATCAAGTGGGAAAAGAAAACAAGTAAAGATTTAATTTCCCATGAAATAATCACAAAAGTCTAAAGCTACTTTGGAGATCTCTCAGACCCTTCAGAATCTTTCAGGCTTCCCATGTGCTTCATTTACAAGATTCAGGACTCAAGACAGAACCTGATGTTAAGTTTATGCAACAGTTCTAGGAATAAAGCCCAAGAACTCAGTAGGGTCAGTTGTAGTAGAGCTGACCTCAAACCACACTTGTAGACTGCTGAGCAACTGCAGATGCACGCAGATGGCTCGTAACAACACTAGTCTGCCAGCTTGTGCATACAAAGAAATTGCTAACAGAGTCACTCAAGTAATACTAGAAACCTCTCCCTAGTCCTGCTGGCTTTAGTGACCATTCAGGCTGCAAACTAACATGTCCATTTCAGCACCTTCAGTGAGGCCAGAACGCAAACAGGGAAAAGAAAATAGGAGTGATACCATGCAACTCTGCCATTTGGTAGTTTTCCTCTGAAAGTTTAGGTAATCCTGCCGACTCAGACAAGTTTCTTCTAGAAAAACTTACGGTTTTCTACTGCACTGACATGCAGAAAGAGGGCCTCAATCTCTTCGCAATACCCAGATCCAATAACAGCAGAGTACATCATCCTATTTGCAATAGGGGATTTCAAAAGCAGAACACATCAAAACCTTGTTGAAAAGATGTTTTAGCATATTTTTAAAAACATATTTTTACATGTGGCAAAACCGCAAAGGCCTATTCACTTTACCTATCTCCACTTCAAAACAGTGTTTGGGAGGGGTGCAAGTGCTAACCGGAGGACAGAAACCTAGAAGTGCCTGGCCCTTGCAGTAATGCTAGGACAACTCCTCCACAGGCACTCTGAAGCTGAAGAGCAGTCCCGCTGCGCCCAGCGCCTGTATACCCAGCCTTTCTTGCCGCCATCAACCAGAAAGGGCCAACCCTCACCAAGGCAGCTCTTTCAAGTGCTCTACATACACAAGGGAACACAAGCAGCTCTCCACTGTAAGAAGACAGGCACACCACTGGTTCCAAGGTGTCCTGCTGTCTAGTAAGCAGCATGATTCTCAGTGGCAGATTATCCAGCCTGCCAAACACTAAGGGTTGTTTGTACTCCAAATCTGATCATCAGCTGCCTGAGCACCACGCAACTTAAGGCTACTCTCTAGAAGCAGATGAACTGGTGCCTATTCTTTCATTGTCAGGAAAAAAGAGGGAGGGATCTACATGGAGTACAAATGAGAGCCCAAAGCACACCTAGGCCTGGTTCCCCTGTCACCTGCAACTTCTACTTACTGAGAGAGATTAAGTCTGGAAAAAGCTTGATTATCCAGAACAGTGCTGTAATTCTACACCTTGCCATTTTGCAGTTGGGTGGAACCAGACTGGGTGCACAGCAGCGTGGGGTGAGCCATGCACACTGAGATAGTAAGAGACACTAATAAAACCTCCAGTGCTTTCTCAGACCATACTGTCATTTAGCATAAGAATCACAGAGGAAACGACTCCACCTTACCTGAGCTTGGCATCGAAAACAGTCAAGCTCCAACATTAAATGAGCACACGCTTGCTCAAGCACAAGTTAGTAGTACAGAAATAGGCTACGTGGTTTTTATATTAGCACCCACTTTCAACCAGAAAATGTTAGCAAGATCAAGGAGAGGCAATCTTGTCTTACAGTGACCGAGATAGGAGTATCATAGTGAAATTCCTCTGTTCAAGGCAATTTCAACCAAGAGGCACCAAAGACAGGTTGTTCATGGCAGAAAACTTATTCTTCAGTGACATTTGTTGTCAGTTACGATAGCTGTATAAATACTCCAAGCCCTTACTAAAATGTACTCATAATACAGAGTTAAAGATTACAATAGCTAGAGAATTGGATATGGCAGTCCATGATCTTATTAGAACCATGAGTGAACAGGATGCCTGCACTGAACTTCATGCAAAACAGTTTTCAGTGATGCTATCCGGACTATGCAGGAGCCAGGAGAGAATATTAAGATTTCACAGACTTTTAAAGCAAGTATGTTCCATACACCCACACATACTCAAGGAAAAACCCACCACTGCACAGATTGCCAGGAACCAGGTGCAACTGCAGCAGATCAAGTGTAGTTCAGCCATTCCAAGTAAGAGCATTTCTATTGCTCCTCCTTGCAACTGCCTCAGCAAACACCCTGGTGGAAAGCTTTGTACCTACTTAGCAAAGGCAGTGGAAGTTAAAGTCCTTTCGCACAAGGCTTGCTACAAGGCATCCTCTCCACTTACGCAACTTTGTACCTTAACTGAAGTTCAGATTTATAGTTCTTGGCTATGAACATATGGTTTACTAATCAAATCATGATTCTGCTGACATATTTGCCTTCACCCACAGGCAGATTTCAGCATGGACCAAACCTGCAAACTTTTCTAATCCTGCATCCTGACCAGCCACTGCTTAATCATCAGAATCCAATCAGAGAAATTCTTAAAGTTAGCCAGGAAAAACAGGTAATGAATTTAAACCCTATATATGATATAAACCTTATGCATGATAAACTCAAGATGTGGGATCATGAACTAAAATAGGTGTTGAAAGCACAAGTTAAATGAAAACAATACTCACAAGGAAAAGAGCAGAATGACTGGCAGGAGAAACTGTGACAAGCAGGTCACAGAAGTGGTATTACCAGTATGATTTGCAGTATCGGGACTTCACCTACAAACACTAAAATAAGAAATTTACCCCATTGTACAGAGAGGTCAGAGATCAGAAGCATTTCCATTTACTTCCATCTAATCATACAAGTATCAATTGGAGTTGGACTAGATGACTGTAGTAGGTCTCTTCCAACTGAAATATTCTATTGTAATTCTTTTCCACCACGATGATCTCCAGACAAGGAAACCTGGTCAGTGCCGCAAGACTGCAAGTTTCCCACAACCAGCAGGAGACCTCCAGGTTGTCACACCAGCCCCAATCTAGTACAAATTTATTTTACTGTTTTAAGTGCTGCACAGTGTGAAAGCTGCCTGACAGAACTGTGCATGGAAAAAAAAGTCTTAGGAATAACAGATTTGAGCATTAAAGCCCACACATTGGCTAAGAGACAAAAGGTGACATTGAGATGAAGTTCATTATTAGACTCTCCTAGATCTGGGTCTCTTAACCATACTGATTGACAAGCAAGATCAATCATCAGGGTCTAGGAAGAATCACAACAGATGACAGGGTCAGCATTCTCTGCACAACTGAAGGTCTATCCCAAGTGTTTTAAGAGTCTCAAACTGGAAGTACTTGGAAACTGGTGAGATTTATTATTCCAGATATATGTCTCAGTGCTGTACAGCAAGGTGACCATGACAGGACCCTAAAGGCTCTCATTACAGAGACCTGCAGTTCAGTGTCTGAATCTAACCCTTGGTCTCATCGTCCCTAGGTGGTCAGGACTTCTAGGACTTTATATTCCTCTAATTCTGGAAGTCTCTTCCAGACTGCCTTTTGGTACTTACGTTTTGATTCCTGCAGCATCTTTTGCTCAATAGTCTAAAGATGAGCCACAGAAAACCATGAATTTACATCTCTTAAAAAATATATTCTTGCTGAAGAGCAAGCAGCATGTTACTGAAAGCAAGTTGATCAAAAGCAGTAAAACAAAAGGACCCTGCCTTTCACTACAAAGATGACCACAGAGTGAGGTCCTACACACAGACCTCCTTTCCATATTATTAGGAGATAATGGCCAAGAGACACAGTTGCAAGGCAAGTGTGATGAGCACAAAAACTTCTTTCCCCTTTTCTGTGTACCAGGTGGCTCCAGGCCTTGGCACCCTGCCTGGATTGTTTGGGTTACTCTCAGGTCTCATCCACAGTCTATTATTGCTCCTCAATCATTTTGCTCCAAATGCTTTGTTGTTTTCACCATTTCCTTGGGGCTGACTACGACTAGCTATTCAATATAGAGCCTCAAGCCTGCTATGGAAGGAGGTTGGGAAGGGGAAGAAGATGGTATGCACATGAGCTCAGCACTGAGCAAGCACCCCCATCCCTGAGCAAGCACCCAGAACTGGGCGATTGGTTGCGCACTGGCAGCGAAGGCAGCAGACATTCTTCTTGTACAGGTGGGTGACCACAGAGTGATATAGAGTCTGTCCCTTTCCTCAAAGACCCAGCCTTCCCCAGCTGCACAGGGCTCATCCATCAAGAATTTACCCCTTGCTCCCTCTCCACATTTTTGCCAGCAAGTGAGAAGTGAGAGACAGAGGGGCTGCTCATATGGTATTTTTGCTCGCTGCTTCCATGTGCAGTGGTACCCTAAACAATACCGACCAAGCTCTACCAGACTTTTCTAAGTCTTATCTCAAGAGACCTTGCAACACCCCCGTGTGGTTAAGAAAAGGATATTGGCTCATGCCACTCACCACTGAAACAGACATCCCTAGGCTAGAACAAAGCAGCTGTATGACACCACACAACACTTCACAGCATTTTAGGGTAGAAAGCAATTAACCTTTGGCTGAATCCCCTTTGCTCCGAGCTACAAAAACAATGTTTGTTCCATTTTCTTCTCTACTCCCCACCTCCCCCAAGTCTGCACAGCTCTGGTGTTCTCATTAGCTCACTGCCTGGGCTGCTTTCACCTTAAAACGGAGAACAACAGTTATCATCAGATTAATGGGTTGCTTATTCAGATACTCATTTTGTTTTTTCTTGCTTCTGCTCCAGAGTAGTGGCAGCTGATTCAGATAAAATTAGAGTGAGGCTGTAGTGCATTGTGCTTCTGTTCAGACAGCAAATACACTAGAGCTGAGATCTACTTGAGATCTCTGCTGTACTTTAAAGCAAGCTTAGGGAGTTTGGGCAAGGTCCTCTCTACAGGTCTGAAAAGAGCAACTACTTCAGCTAAGGGAAGGCATCTTTCTGCTCACTGTTGTTTCTTTCCAAGTCTGACTAAAATTTAGTGCTATTTTCTGTAGTTACACTGAATCTTCACCTTCAGGTCTGCCCTAAGACAGACTGTTGCAGCATCCAAGTCTGCCAGCTCTATTGTGAAAGCCTGGAAATCTCAGTGGAATCAGATGTCCCTTAGATTTCAAGCCCTGAATAAACTTCCTATATAGCACAAGAATGAATCATTTCAAAACTCAAAAGGTAGCTTAATGAAGTCTTACAAATATAACCTGTGTCTGACTCATCACATGGGATTCCCCCATTTCACCTTGAGCATGTATTTCCAGCTTCATCTGCCTCACAGGTTCATCTCACAGACTACCGTCAATTTAAGACAAGTCTGGTGAGTCCTGTCCTTCAAGGAACATTAATCCCCATCATCTGGGATCACTCTAGTCAACTCCCGTGCCACACCAGCACGGCCACCTTTGTGCACTCAGCAGAGCCCTTTACTTCTGTGGAGGCAAAGATTGGTTCTGTGTTGTCCTAAAACATGTATCAAACTCTCCACAGTTGCATGCAAGCCCCGAATTTAGGTCAGTCCACAGTCAGTATCAAGGAGATGCATTAAGTGACCTTAGGGGTTACATTAAATAGAGAAAAACAGTACATTAGCAGCTTTATCTTTCTAGGTGCTGCTTATCTACTACTAGTCTTCCTATTAGTCTTCCACACTCTTCCGTAAATCATGTTCATAAATTGATAATGGTGTGTGACTGCAACACTTCAAGGAACCACTCTGACACTTTCATTTTGGTGCACGCTTCTACCATGAAGCTTTCCCAGAGCATGCCCTGTTTTGAGCCACCACAAATGGGAAGCTGTGGCCGTGGCTGTGATCACCTGCCAGAGTGCCAGGCAAGCAGAGCCAAAGCAGTAACCGTTTCTGAACTGCAGGGGGGAGTGCAAAGGTAGCCCGATACTGGGGCAATTTATTCGGTGCTTTGGAAACTATCCTCAGGAGTGGTCTCTCCAATAACCTTCAGGCACCACTAAGACCTGCCTGGTCATAGGACCAATAAGTGTACATCCCCTCTGAGTTAGTGAGAAGAGCAAGCCCACTGCAGATCCTCAGCCCCAGGCCAAATTGTATTTTGCTACCTTTTGTTTCCATCACCTGAATGACATGAGACCTTTCACCAGCCCTTCCCAAATGAGGGCTCTCAGCTAAGGAGTGTGCCAGATTAAAGATGCATAAAACTACTCGAGTTTAACTCTGCTCTTGCCTTGGCTTCAGGTAGTTACTCACGTGATTCTGTCAGTCCTAGAACCTGGTCACATTCAGCAAGGGTCCTTGCGCCATGCTGTGCCTGGCCATTGCACCTTCCCTTGGGCTGCAAACCATCACGGGCTGTATCTGCACAAGAGCACATGTGACGCCCAGCCAGGCTGGCAGCAGGAATGCCACCGAGCTGCTTGCTGGCAGCAGGCTGCAGCTTTCCTAGGTGTTGTGAGAATAGACTTGAGTATAACCTGACACCTTCCAACTCCTATCATGGGTCTGGGGTCATAATCAGACATGAGTATTACATTCATCTTTTCCAGTATCTGAAGTCTCCTTTGCCTTAGTTATCTAGGGAAAAGGCTGCTGTAAATGCTCCTTCTGGAGGCAAACAAGAAGTCAGAAAACATAATGAAGAGTCAAAACAAAGCAGTGCTTTCCTTCAGGTCAGTCTCACTAGAGTGATGCAGGCAGGAAAGGAGAGCCTGCATTAGCAGATACCCTGCTAGTGGGCTTAAAGGAGAAGGAATCCGTAAAACTTCCAGGCATTCCAGCAGGCCAGGTATCTGGGATCGCTTTCACAGTTTAGGAAACATTTTCGTCTCAACCCCCACAAACTGACCTTGGCAGAACACAGAAAGTTTGCACTTAAGACCCATGTTTGTGCTATGAGCAATTCACTACTCTTAGTTAATGCTCCATTTTGTTGGTGGAACAAAACAGCTTGTTATCATATGAGTAAGACACTAGAAGGAAAAAATCCCAACAACTAAACCACATTAAACATGATAGATGAGATTTTCCTAAATCCGTTTAACAAGATCTACTCAGGGAATTTCATCATGTCTTTCCCACATAATTTTCAGTTTTACACATTATCACATTTTTCCAATACACCAGAAGCAAAGCACATATGCTCAGGCTGAAACAACAGTGTATGCCAGGGGAGTATGGTCCTCAGAAATAAACACAGATCTTTGAATTACTCACAGCTCAGCGAAAGAGGAGAAGGAAACTGACACTACATTTACAGACAACATATATAGCAATATCTTCCTTTTGCTTTCCATTTTGTCAAGCTTATTCCATACCCACAGAGGTAATCTCATTGAGCTCTGCAGTTCAAGCTAGAGATCCACTGTGCACCTGAACATGGTAGACTATTGCCTGCTGCTGGACAGCAAGGGAGGGAACAGCACACTGAGACAGCCAGAAGTGGAAAGTCTTGCTTATACACCTGCTATCTTATACAGTTAGTTAGGTTAAAAAAATAGAGAACTGCATGTAGGGGTTTGTAGCCAAGCTGCATTTTTGTATTTTATTAATTTTGTCTTCCAACTTAACTAGTTACAGCAATTCTCCGAAAAGAAAGACTAAGCAAACATAGACAAGCATCTGAGGAGAAAAATTCAGGAGTCTCATCTGTGTCCTATAAATGCTCCAAGACGTATATCAATACTCTGCAAGGCTTTCTCTCAACTCTTAGAAGAGAAAGCAAGAGTAGCTTGTGTCAACGGCTTGAAAATTAGGTCAGGTACCTTGCGTATATATGCTTGTAATCGGTTCAGAAGCCCTCTGAGATACACCCCACCTCTCCCCAGGCGTGTGCACTCAAGCTTTTTGCTGTTGCAAAGAGGGAAACAAACCAAGGAAAAATGCATTCAGCAGTGTTATTGGTCAGTGCTGAAACTGAGAGAGCAAGTATTAAGCAGCTAGTGCAAACCCACTATGCAGTAACTGTCAAGATCCTGGAAGATCTGCAAAGTGTCCTTTCATTCTTGCCTGCCTGCAGATAGGCAGGTGCAGGCAGCAAGGCAGGAGTGCAGAAAAAAACCTCTTAGCCCTCCAGACAGTATAGTCTCCAAAACTGGTATTATGGTCAAATAGCGCAACTCATAATCCAGCCCTTTTCTGTCTGTCATCATTCTTGCCTTATTGTCCTGGACTTTGCTCTATCTGCTGTGAACGGGCGTGCTCCATTTCTCAGCCACATGCCAGCAAACGTGCTGGCGTGCTGCCCATCCCAAGTACCATGTAGGCAGGATGGCGCCTCCAATACTGAAAACAATATTTAATGTTTTACATCATTGTGGACCTGTAGATTATTTTCTAAATCCATGAAGCAACAGTGGATTAGCACAGGGTTTGCTAATGCTGCACAAGGAAATAATGCATGAGAGGAAGTGATTAGTGTGGAGCACTTGACATTACAGTTGGTATTAGCTATAGAATAACATATAACATGTGATGACCTACTTGTTCCAGGCTCCACAGTGCATCTAACAAAGGACCTAAGAAAGGTACATATAGAAGGAAGCCTTCATAAGCAGCAGACACTTTCACCATTGAAGCTTCACCCCCGCCAAATCCTTGAAAAAAAGTTTCCTTAGGAACTGCTTAGATGTATAGAATTGCTAATTATTAGTAGGGACATTGTTTTCAGAAGAGAGGACACAGCTGTAAGGTAAAAAACCTCAAATGCAAGTCTGCCTCTCATCTACAAGGTATAAAATGCAAGGTATATAAATGTTAAGAATAGTATCATAAATGAAAATATTTGGCATTTGTTAGTAGGAGAGAGTTGCCTCAAACCACAGGAAGGTATCTTAACACTGTCTTCCCAGCAATGTTTGCTTGTTCAGTGATCAGCTCTGTTACGAATTGTTGCAGGATTAGTGGAAAGTCCCTTGTGGTTGCCTTGTATTTGTCACTGGTGAGGGTGACAGCAAGGAGTGCATATGTATTTCCACAACAGAAGTCTGACAAAAAAATAACCTGTCCAAGATGAACAATGAGGTCCACAGACCTCAAGGTCAAGTGACACGAGTCTCAAACACTGCAGTTTCAGAAGCCAGCTGTATATTTGCATCCTAACTCCTTAGTAAGTACCCAGAGCTGTGACTCGACACTGCAGGTACCTAGATTGCTCTCCGCAGCCATCACAAGGGTGCTATGGCAGTAAAAGAGAGAAGTTTCCCTTGAAGATGAGAAGCTGACAAAAAGAGGGATTAGCCAATTCACCACACAAGCAGCCACCTCTGAAATACAAGTGCCTTGGTCCTACTCAAACCCTAACACAAGTAACAAGCTATTCCTGTCATGGTGACTCACCCTGTGCTAGAGTCACTTCAACAAAATGTTGAAGATTTAGCCCTTGCTATCGGGTTGCAGTCATTGACCAGAGGTGACTCAGAGCACTATGGACACCAAAATCAAGGAGAGCACAGTACACAGTCCTTCCCTGGAAGGAGACACTGACAGCAGAGCAGCTTATCTTCGTTTTGATTTCAAAAATCTTTAGGACCAGGCTTCAAAGAAAATATAAGCATATGTAAGTGTGTTTCAATTCAACAGCCAATATTTAAATACTTATCTGAACGGACTAAACTCAAGTAGTTTTAGGCAAGATTTAACTAAGAGAGCCTTTCCAGCTTATTTGAGGGTGTTTGTCCTGCCCTGTCCCCATTCCTCCCTCGCAGTGTTAGAGAAAACCCTACATTTTGAAGTTACATCTGCATGAGAACTCAGGTACTGTTCACTATGGTCATTCTTGTCAGCTTTTCCATTCCATATCCTTCATTCAGTGGTCAGAACTATTTTTGGATGCAGAAACTTGAATTCAGACCCTTTCTCTGCTCACAGGTCAGTGTCAGCAGCTTTGTAACATCCATGCCCACCCTACCAGCCACAGGTATCCTACAGCTGTATATGACTTCTGAATTCTATCCTTTAGAAAACAGATTTCTTGCTTTTATTTAGAAAAAAAAGTTTTAAAATCCTTGAAAACGAAGCAGTGTCTTGTTCTTGGAACACATTAATGCTGTTTTCATTCCCTAAGAAGTTTGTCTGGCCCCAAATATTTTTTTCCTTGCCTGTCCAGCCACCAAACTGAAGAAAAATAACCAATTATCCACACATCTCTGATTTTCAGCAGAAGTCTGTTCCAAGGGAGCTTCACCATGTAGCCTTCAGTGCCAGTATTTTCTCACTACTACCAGGGCCTCCCTATATACACTTCTCAACAGTTCTCCTCAAAAAGGACTAACTACTGAAGTCACCTAGCAGTGCCTTCCCTGCTTATTTACAGCACTGCAGCAAAATGCAGTTTTGAAGCTACCTGCATCCTAGCAAGCATCACTACCTCACATGCAGTGCAACTGTTACTGTTTTTACACCAAACTATTCTATTTCACTTAATGGTATTTTTCTATTATTTCTCAGTAGAGGCTTCCAACTTCTGCTGGATACAAAAATGAATCTCAACCAGTTGTGTTCCAGATCATAGGGCATGCCTGCCCTATGACTCCAAGATTATTTCCTCTACAATTGGATAGTGAGACGCACACTACTTTGTAGTATGATCCATTTCAACTGTGTTTCAGCAAGGTAGGTAATCCTACACTGTCCTAGTTTTATAAAGAATCCAGGCAATATGAATTAATAGCATAAAAGTACAATATTGCCATAAACATGGAACAGTTGCTTTATTGCACTTGTCAAATGCATTCCTCTCTTCGGTCACAGTCATGGTCAAAGAATTTACCAAAAATTAACAAGCAATTCACAATAAAAAGGAACTCAAAAAGGTCAAAGTTGGAGAAAGCATCACATATCCTACCTGTTTCAATTCTTATGTTTTCTTCAGCCTGGTTCTCACTCTTGGTACAGCAAGTTTCTTATAAGCCCCCTCCCTTGTTCAATACACATTCCAGAGTGGAAAGTACATCAGAGATGCTCTTCCTTTCAGCCTCCCACAAAATAGGTAGGGACTAACGAGTAGTTCTAGAGGTGTTTACCAAGCTCATTTCAAACTGGTTTTCTGGCTGTAGCTACCAGACAGGAAGAAATAGTCATCCTCACCATCTCCCCTATTGGAACAAGCTCATGATCAGCTTTATGGTGAACACCCTTGCCCATGGGAAGTTTCAATGCTTCCAGGGCTTAAAGCACCATCGGCCACTTTACACAGCCTTCAGCTATTCCCATCTGCCCTCTGGTGATTAGGAATGACAGCTTCAAAAGTATTGCCCCTACTAAACTCCTCTGAGGGCCAAGCGAGATCTGCAGACAGTCTGAGCTCATATTGAATGCTGGCTCCTTACACGGATAACACCACAAGGCAGAGGGCTCTCCCAAAATCCACATGCTTCAACAGGTCCACCTTTAACAAACCCTTAAGATCAAGAGGTTCTGAAGTATTCTGAGCCCTGACACAGAGCACCTCCTGAAATCAACAAGTACCATCACCAAATTGCCTTGGGACCATCCGCTCTGGAGGAAAGCATCTGAGACTTGCAGTTCACAGTGTGGAAAAGAGGACAGCAATACTTACACAGCTGCTTTGGAAACTACTGTTGATTGGCAAAAGATTAACAGAAGGTGTGACTGGAAACAGAAACATCAACTTTGAGAAAAGCAAACGAATGCTGCACACAGAATAAAGATCTGCCCTATTTACTAAATAGAAACAGAGGCAGTAGATATGCACAGAATGGCTGACAGCTTCCTTGCCCAGGTTATTAACCTAGATGGCTCATCACGTGTACAGCCATCTGCCCACAGTTTGGCTTTGAGTCCTAGGTGTCTGAGGGAGAGCCCACGGGCTGCCATGTCCACACAGAGCATGGTGGGAGCAGATAAATCCCACAGCACTGCTGGTCCCACACCCTCATCCTGCTGCCAAGCCTTGAAGTTTGGCCACTGAGCAAAGACTTTAAAGTCTAAAAAGTTCTATTTTCCAGCAGCAGTCAAAGAACAACAGGGGATAGAAAAAAATCTGACATCGTATTTATAAGGCAAACCCCTTTATTTTAAAAGCACTAGAAATGATCTGAAAAATTCACATGGTCACTATAGTAGAGGCAAACAGTTTGACTGACCCACTATAAAACAAACAATTCACCATTTTGATGTACCATGGTGGTGGCAGAAAGCATAATTTTTTCTGCTTTTACTACACTAACCTCTGACCTCTGCATTATAATCTGAGAAGCAGCTGTGTATTTAAGACTCACACCACGCTGCTACGTTCCTCAGTCTGTCAGGGATAGCGAGTCTCACTCTAGGCGATTAGCACATCCACTCTGAAGGCTGCTGCAGTGCTCCCCCACCCTGGACAAGTGCACACCACTGTCACATCTTACACATGTCCTTTGGGCATGTTACCCATGTTGTCATCAAAGCAGACTATTATCAGTAAGTGTAACATCACACAAGAGACTTCCAGTAGTTTGAACCTAAGATCTTGGTGGTGCCTGTCAAAGGCTTATTCTCTTCCACAAGTATAGTAGGAAGAATTTAAAGATAAGGTAGCAGTGTCAGAGCACAAGATGCCGCAAGAAGCTTTTTTTGTTTTCAAACAGAAAAACAAAATATCCTATTAAATAAAACTAATTTCAAGTCTGCAGATAGGTTTTTCTTCTAGTCTGCCACAGGCCTAGCAAAGAACTATTTTTGTACGCAAAGTGTAGAAGTCATAAAACAGTAAAAACTTATATTTTGCTGAAATGTTTCAGAACATAAGTGTCTAATACTTGTCAGTCATGGGTGTATTTGAGTAATCCTGCAGGCCCAGGGGTCCACATGAAGGTCCTGAACACTGCCTGTTACTTGAGAAAGCAAGGGAACCTCTAGCACATTAGCATTTTGGCCTTGATCCAACAAAGCACTTAAGCACGAGCTTAGCTTTAAGCAGGAGTGCTCCCACCCACATAAAAGGACCACTTATTCACTGAAAATTAAGCATCTGCAGAAATACTTTACTGTATCAGCTTCTTTGCCGAGCATCTTACAGGATTACACCCTATCAAGTGACTCTGGAAAAAAAACCTACCTAAACAGAAGCTGACTTCAGGCAGGACTGCTGATCACCAAGAGTTGCCTAAGCACATGTGGCATTCCCCAATAGAGGCCCACAACCTCCCCAGCTCTCAAAACAGCTGCACAGCAGTGAGGAGCCTCTCCCGAGGGCAATGCATGTTTAGAGCTGCTGTTTCAATCCTTGCCTTGTGCTTCAAAAAAAAAGTTATGTAGAAGCTATTCACTGTGACCAAAGCTTGTGTGCTTCACTGAAGGCTGGGATGTAAAAGCACAGACCTGCCACAGGGCACTACATTGCCTACACGAGGTGAGAGTTGCTTCCAGTTAACATGAACAAGGTGTTAGGGTGAAGAGAGCAATCTATTCCAGGTTGGCTGCTCTTAGGCAGGCCCTAAAGACCTTGAATTATACACAGAAGGAGGTGGTGAGGGTGTAAGACCAGCACAGAAATTAATGTAGGGTAAGGCAGTAAAAGGCAATTCTAAGCAGGCTGTGGAAAGGTTGTGTCAGGTCTTCCATGTGCATTTTTGGAAGGTCATCACAATCACAAATACTAACTATGGTTCAGGCTCTCACAGCAGAGTAATACTCATCAATTTCTCTGGCTACATTTAGAAAAGTAAAACTACTCCCAGTGATAGGTTAGCTATGCCTAAGAAAAGTCCATGCCCAAACACCCTGAAGCCCTTCTGGGATGAAGCCTACTTATGCCTTCATCTTGCATGCTGGAGCCTCCTCCTTGGGAAAGAAACCTGTGTGCTGAAGGCAGGATCCCAGTGTGAGCAACTGGCGAACTGCAAGATCAGTTTTGTGTTCCACAAAAAGTTCTTGCCTTAACCCTACAACTTAACGTTAATCTTATCATCACTGTTCCCTGAATGTAGAACTGGTTTTGAAGTAAGAGTTTCTTACTGATTACAAGCTGCCAATGCCAGTTTCTTAGTGGCAGAAGTATAAAGACAGATTTCAGGCAAGTGCCGGTGGAAACAAGATAGCAGTTTACGGTTTATACAGCAATACTAGTCTCACCAAGGCTGCTGGACCTGTCTGAGCCACTCTGTCCTGAGTTCAGAATAATTCTCTCCTTTGCAGTGCAGCTATGTGGTGCTGCCAACCCAACCCGAAGTCAGAGCATAAGCAGTAGTTAGACCACTTTAAAGAAAAGCAAATGTTTCTATTTCTGCACTAAGTTGTGCAACATGTTGCTCCTGAGCAGAGAATTTGAGTTATTTGCACTGAATTCACAAGCTGGCCACCCACCATGCAGGTTCCCTACCTGCGGCTCCACACCAAGGCACATTCTGTGTGCAGGATGCCAGCACAGGCACCTGTCAGCCCCCAGGATTTGTGAGCCATCTGACGAGGATTGCTGGAGCCGCTGTTTACAGCCCAGTGTCACTTTTGGCTGTGTGCGTTCCAGCTGCTGCTGTTAGGAGAACTTGCCCTACCAATCCATACCAAAGGCTGCACCAACACACATACGTGAGTTTTACAAATGAGTCAGCTGTGCACTGTAACAAAGGTGGGCCAGAGGCGCTCCTTAACATTTCTCTCACCACGGATAAAATTGGCATCAGCTTATACAAGCATTACAATCAGGGAGACAGGAACTACCAACCACAAAACTGGC
The DNA here is from genome assembly GCA_013396935.1 of Baryphthengus martii. Classification (NCBI taxonomy): domain Eukaryota; kingdom Metazoa; phylum Chordata; class Aves; order Coraciiformes; family Momotidae; genus Baryphthengus; species Baryphthengus martii. The sequence goes on from VWZK01006762.1 coordinate 62,369, forward strand.
ACCAGAGGACAAGGCGACCTTAAGCGAGACTTAGTAAGCAGTTTTGAATGTGCATACAGGACCAAGCCATAGCTCTTACATAGCTTTCTATAGTGGACCAAATGCAAACCAGTTCTTTTTACTACCTGAACTTCAAGATCTAGACACACAACCTCATGGCACGTGACAGGGGGTTTCAAGTGATCCTGGAAAAAATTCTTTACACTTCTTAACTGCTTCATTTTAAGATTAGAGCAACTAACCTTAGACAAAGATCCAGCATGGGGGTCTTGTTAAGCAAGAAACAGTGATGCATGAGGCATGAGTAGAGTCACTGACCAGGCTGAAGTGAACGCAACAGAGGACAAAGTTTCCTCCACCATTATTTTGCTGGTGACTCCTAATGTTTTACAAGGAATAAGACAATCATTTCCACATTTGACTGTTTCACTTTGAAAGGAATGTAACCTAGGCCTAGATATTTTCTTTCCACATGTATCTGGTAGAGATCTATTTATCGTTAAGAGACTTTTCTCTTCCTCTACCCCCAGTTTAATAGCTCTTTACTTTGTGTGGCCCCTCTGTGCCAGTATATTGTTTGTGCTTTTTATAAAACCCTACTTTAAAGTACAACATGTTTATGTAAGAGGCATTGATGGCTAACACAGGCTTTGGCTCAGTGGGGCATTTGAGATGGTGTCACAGAGGAATGCTCTCCCCTGATTTATGAGCACATTATAGTTATTCAGGTGGAGTGGCAGGACTGGGCAGTAAGCACCACCATGCAGATCAAATGTGTTTTAAGCTCACATATCAGGCTGAAATGCTGCCAGTTGCCACAGGGTTGTGGCAGTGGAAGCTAAGCCTTCTATTTTTAAAAACAAAGCAGTCTCTGAAGACAAGGAGCTGCCCTCCTTAAGCCTTACTAACCAAAATCTTGCACAGTTCTTAGGAACCCTGTTCTGTAGTTTGATGGTGGCACATCTGCAAGTTCAGATGCTTCTGCTAGTCTGCAAGTTTGACTTCTTACACCATTCTTTTCACAAGACAAGGCTGATTTCCTTCACAGCGTGAATAGCTTTGCAGCTTGTTCAAAAATGCAGTTTGCACCTTGAATTAAGACACGTTCAGATTTATTTTTTCCTTATGCTGTTATATCTTCCTCTGAGATCATCAATATGGCAACACAATTCTGTAAATCGGTTCTCGTATAAAAACCTATGCTGAATTAAAGCACCTCCCATGAAGTAACAGGAGTGCAAGTCCTTCAGTTTTGTAAGAAGGGTGGAAAAAAAGCAGGAAAACAAGTTCTCCTCAGCATTTCTCATACTAAAGCTCCTCAAGTTGCTTCAGTGAAGCCATTCAGGATATTACCTGTTTCTAGAAGAAAGGTATAATGACTTTATTCCTACAAGTCCATTTAATAAGTGAGCTTTCATTTTCTTGCAGAGCTAGTGAAGTGGTCACGTTGGCATCCATGATTTCAAGCGAGGGAATCACTCATCTCTACAGCGAGCATACTAGTGATCTAACACATCATGAGGAAGTCTTTGCTAGTTTTTGCTGTCTTGACAAACTTAAAAGCCCCACATAAAGCTGTTCCTCTTTTTTTTTTTTTTTAAGCAATAAGCTCAGGGGTAATGCTTTTGCTAGCTGAGGTCAGGATGTTGCACTGAAGATAACTGACTGAAAATTATCTGTATGGGCAACTGTATCTGCAGAAGTGGCCAGAGAAAAGAAAACGTCCACACAAATCACCATGTTTGACTATAAAGCTACATAACTGGAGAGTACATGTACAATATTATATGGATGTTTCCATTTATTTCTAGTGATTAATCGGTGTGCAAAATTAATGGGTTTTAAAAAGAAATTATGTTCCCAAACTTGAGTTTCATGCAGTTGAACACTCATCTTCCTGTTTCGAAAGCATTCATTAAGTAGTGATTTTAATTTACTTTTTTTTTCTTAACATGGAAGAGAATACAATAGTCTGTGTGGCACATTAGACAGCAGTTATCATCAAAGTGTCCTTGGGCTACCAGGCATTTCTTTGCTAACCCATCTCAGTGTATTATTAAGGTTATTCTACAGCAGTGTTTAAAGAGATCTAGAAGCTGACCGATTTGGAGAAGGCTGGTGAGCTGGTTCCTCCTACAGGACTCAGGACTATTCCACTGACATTCACCAGAGCTCTGGTGCTTGTGTGGCACAAGGCCAGGATATGCAAACCTGGCTGGCAATCCCATTTGGGTCCAGGCTGTGGGAAAGGAAATAAATTTTCCTTTTTTTCATCTACTGAAATGCTTTTAGCTCCTTTCAGATTTGTCATAACAACAATACACTTAAGGAAAAATCTAACTCTGGCTTGAACCTGTGTTCAGGACAGACTGCTAAAAATGCCTTTCTCGATTTGATATGCTACACTGATGTATTCCACCCTTCTGTATCTGTTTCACTCCCTTATGGTGTATGAAATTCAAAGGTACTACACAAAGTAATAGCTGGCCCCAAGTGAGGCAGTGAAACCTTCAAAGTTGGATGTACAAAATTGGATGTAGTCAAAGCTAATTAATTGTTCTACATCCATCATCATTTTGCCATTACAAAGTTCCTTCTCCTTCCTCTCAAGGGCTTTTTTCCTTCACTCTATACCATTTCTGACTTACTTCCATTGATGGCCAAGGCTCTAAGACTCTCTTACATGAACCTAAGCTCCTTTCCCAGGCATTCTGGCATCACTTCCATGCACGTTGGTCTGACCTTCTTGCTGTTTTCTTCCAAAGGATGTGTATTTTGTGTTAAGTCCTGAAGCTCTGAATTGAACACAAGTCCTCAGTGCCTTTGGGACATGGCTCTTCAGATGTTTGCTGCTCCTGCTTCACTGTGTGAGACCTCTTCTGAAGTAAGTAGAGACAGCAGCAAGGTGCTGTAACTGCCTTCTTCCAGTATCTCCTCTCCTCTTTCAGTGGAGGGATGACAAGGTAGGGAGCAGACTTGAACCTCCCTCATGCCCCTCTCCTTCCCGAGTAGAGGCTGAGGCACACCTGCAGAAAGGCACCACACTGACTGGCAGCTGGCACCATCTGTCTCCCAGCAGCAGGGCATTAATAACCATTAGTAAAATGCTATACAATTCCAACATGACGTCAGTGGTATTAACCTCTGTCATTCTTGTATCAGCACTAGTGAATGACTGGTTTGTGTTGTTTGGTTTTTTTTCTTTAAAACTTACCTTTGAAATATTCCATAGTGTTAAAACCATCAACAGTGGCTACTTAGAATAGCTCTTATTTCCCAATTCTGAAAGCAGACTATCAGTTATCAGTAGTGACTATGTTGAGCAATAGGTGAATTTATCTCATTCATAATTTTTAACCAAGCTTTAAAAAAAACGAACAAAAGCAAAGCCTGCATACCCTACAGACTTATGCGCAGCTTTTGTGAGGTACTAAGGATTTGCCAACTGTTAGAGAAAATAGGTGCAAGAGATTTGGGAGTTTTCTGGAACTGATAGTTCATTAGCAAATTACTCTGAACTGGTCTATTATAGCCAATCTGCTACTGCTTTCAGAAGTATGAAACACAAGTATCTTTTCTGTGTTCAAACTAGTAGCCAGACCACAAGCAACTCTTTTAAAATACTATACTCATAAAGCCTCTTACAATTTTACAGTATCTGGGTATGCATTGCTTCCCAGCTCAAAACAAAATAAATGCCCACACTATAAACAGATAAGGTCTGTAGGGAGAAAGAGATAGCATCATTTATTACAGTAATAAAGACAACTGGAACAAGATACAGTTTTCCACGTATTCAACCACGTCTATATTCTTAGATCACTAACAGGAACACCTCTGTTGAATTTCACTGTGATGATTCAGGGTCAATATGCCTTAAGATTATTTGAAAGTTTGCTGGATTTTCAAGACTGTCCTTTTCATTTTTGGAGTTACAGATTAAGAAGTTCATATTTCCATTGATCATATACTTTGTTACTTACCGGCAAACCCCAAGACATGAGACATGCCTGATCATAACTCAGTTTAAGCGCAGTAACATCCCTCTATCTTCTACAATGAATTAAGATGTGCACTTTATCACACAAAGAAGTCTTTCATTCTAGAAAATAGGATGGGACCACCAGATAAATGTTTGCATGACGAACTACTCCTGCCCATGTCCGGGTCCACACTCGTGCCTAACAGCATGATGAGGGAGCGGATGTGCATGATCACATGGAACAGGAATGCTTTGTAGTCCCATGCGCTGTATCAGCAACACAATACAGTTGTTTCTCCAACTTGGGTTCAACGTGTTGGGTTGTTTTAATGAAAAGCATTACCTCTCTAAAGACCCACGAAGTTTATGTTATGTAGATCTTTAACTGAAAATTGAAAGACAATATAGAAGATTTGTCACTTCTGGTTTCTGTGTGTAGAGTAGCTGGTCCCAGTGAAATAAAGACAAGGATAAATCCATCCTCTCTGTGAACTACACAGCAACAAGGGATACGGTTACCAAAAGCAAAGTCCACTCTGTACCACCTCAGTACTTGCTCCACTGCAAAGAGCGTTTTGAGGCGAGTGAGCTGAAAGCACAGCACAGGCACTGCAGCCCTGTGGAAGGAGATGACAGGAGGGAAAGGATGCAATATTTGTAATTCCTCAGTCCTCCTGAGAAAGTGTATGCTTCAGGTTAGAGCAGTGGATATGCTTTATGTTGGTTTCAGTAAAGCATTTGACAGTCTCCTGCAGGATACTTGTAGCTGTAGTATGGTCTAGATGATCGGGTAGTGAGGTGGATTGTGAACTGATTGAAGGATAGAAGTCAGAGAGCTGCGGTCAATGGGATGGAGTCTAGTTGGAGGCCTGAATCTAGTGGAGTCCCTCAAGGGCCGGTACTGGGACCAGTGCTATTCGATATATTCATCAGATACCTGGATGAGGGAGCAGAGTGCGCTGTCAGCAAGTTTGCTGATGACACAGAACTGGGAGGAGTGGCTGATGCACCAGAAGGCTGTGCTGCCATTAAGCGGGACCTTGACAGGCTGGAGAGCTGGGCAAGGAGAAATTTGATTAAGTTCCACAAGGGCAAATGTAGAGTCTTGCGTCTGGGAAAGAACAACCCCAGGTTCCAGTATAGGCTGGGGACTGACCTGTTGGAGAGCAGCGTAGGGAAAGGGATCTGGGAGTCCTGGTGGACAGCAGGATGGCCATGAGCCAGCAATGGGCCCTTGTGGCCAAGAAGGCCAATGGCATCCTGGGGTGGATTAGAAGGGGAGTGGTTAGTAGGTTGAGAGGGGTTCTCCTCCCCCTCTACTCTACCCTGGTGAGGCTGCATCTGGAATATTGTGTCCAGTTCTGGGCCCCTCAATTTAAGGACAGGGAACTGCTTGAAAGAGTCCAGTGCAGGACCACAAAGATGATTAAGGGAGTGGAACATCTTCCTTATGAGGAAAGGCTGAGGGAGCTGGGACTCTTTAGCTTGGAGAAGAGGAGACTGAGGGGTGACTTCATTAATGTTTATAAATATGTAAAGAGTAAGTGTCAGAAGGATGGAGCCAGGCTCTTCTCAGCGACGTCCAATGAGAGGACAAGGGGCAACGAGTGCAAACTGGAACATATGAGGTTCCATGTAAACATAAGGAAAACCTTTTATATGGTTAGGGTGATGGAGCACAGGAACAGGCTGCCCAGAGAGGTTAATGGAGTCTCCTTCTCCAGAGGCATTCAATACCCGTCTGGACGCGTTCCTGTGTGAACGTTCCTAGGTGATTCTGCTTTGGTAGGGAGTTTGTACAAATGTACCAGTGTCTTCTTTCCTCTTTGGCAGAGAAAAGGAGGAGCAGATTCCACACATCCACTCCTCCCCTGATCACAGCAGTCGGTGGCAGGGGAAAAGGGTTTTCTGCAAAGGCTGTGCCTTTGGGGCAGCAGAAGGCCAAGAGCTCAGTTTTACGACTCCTGGACCCAACACAATTTAGCATTTACAAACTAATCCTCCGTTCGAGAGCGCAAGGCCTGCTAAAGCTCTCATGTCCACTTCTCTGAATCTTCATTGTTCACACTGACAGAGAGAAGCCAAAGACCTAATCAGTGTGTGAGTCAGTCGCTGTCCAGGCTGTGTCACAGCACAATGCTCTGCTTGTAGTGCCACGGGTTAAGTCAGCCAGCTACTGTTATGCACCACAGCAGGTGTGAAGAATGTCACTCGGTCTAACTGTATGTTACCACTCTGCCAAGGTCTGCTTCTGACGCTACTTTCACTCATCACTTAATGATTGTTTTTCCTACTGGTAGTAAGCAATTGTCAGCTCTATAGTAAAAGGCACTTTCAGTATTTTTGACCCTGAATTAAGAATTCCTGCACAGCATAACATGGGCCTGATACAAAGTAAAAGGCTCTGTTCTCCAGATCCCCAAAACACGAAGGCCTGCTAAAAAGTTTGTTATTTCCTTAGTCTTGGTCCAGCAATTAGTAAGTTATGCTTCATGACAGCCAAAGTGCTTCACTCTGCTGTTCCTCATGAGACAGGACACCGGACATCGCCACACACTTTTTGGGAAAGGCTTAAATCCACAAAGCTACTTGGTGCCTAATTACATTTAAATCAGAAAGAACACTTCAAAAAATTCTTACCCACATGCAGGTGGCTAAAAATCTCTGGAAAAAAATGTGCTGACACACTTAAATACAGATCTCAGGCCACTCTGAAAATGGCATTTAGTTTGTTTTTTAGAAAAAGTTTATTACTCCAAAAGGAGTAGAAAGTTGCACTTCCATTTTTCTTGAGTCATACCACGGTGCAAAGAAGCTGAGGAAAAAAAGTGCAGAGGAGGAAGGCAAGGCAACGTCTGCCACTCCATTGCCAGCAAAGCCGGTCACGCTACTGCGCAGATAAGAAGACAGTGGAGAACTATGGCAGCACAAATGAACTGTCATTTACTGAAAGTGGCAAAAACATAGGGACAGTAACTAGGAGCACATCAGAGCACGTGTCCTCCCCTACAGATGTACATCACACACTTGTAATAGTCATGTGTGATGTTTCTTTCCATGTAAACCAGTGACATGTCCAAGGGACATGAGCACAGCATGCACAGAGAAACTCTTATTTCTAATGTACCTGTTTCCTTAACAGCCTTGAAAATATCATTCATGTGCAGTTTCTGGTGTTATTTCTCCAATTCCTGAATTTTCGTGTAGAAGAAGTAGAAATAGGAGGAATACCTGATGGAAGAGCTACACTGGGACAGAAATGATACACGTCTGTACCAGCAGGAGTAGTTTTTCATCCGAAAGAACAAACTGAAGTTGGTGAGATAACCTCACCAACCCAAGAAGTGGGTAAACCAAAGTGGCAACAATTTCCCTCTCACTACACAGATGATCTTAAATCAATGTATTTGGCTGTCTAGAGTATTTCTATGTAATTCTATACAAGAATTATGGTTACCAATACTACTTAATCCTGTAAAGGGATGAAAAATTTTGTCACACTTGCAAATCCTGAGAAGGCAGTGAGAAGATGAAGAAAGATGATCCAGCTTCATACTATTTGCTGCAGAAGAGGTCATAATATTCATTGTTCAAAATATGAACTGGACATCTGTACTTACAATGTCTAACAAGTCTCCCCTGGCGCCAAAGCCAAGCTGCTCATTTCACCCATACTCATCTACTGTCATAATTCACGGCTGAATTCCAAATATGGCCAGACATCGGTTTACATGGTAGGGGTCATGAGACTTTCTTGCATCCTGAATCAGGATTTAGCAATGCCATGTGCCAAGCCTTAGAAGCATGCAGAGTATTTGCAATAGAGCACCTGCAGAAATCCCATTTCCTGACAAAGAGAGGCCTCCAATATTCATGTTCTTCTCCTGATCTTAGGCCATGCTGCAATAAAATATGGGCTGAATAATCCTTTTATACCTACATAGGGAAATATCCTTGCTTAGCATTTACCTCTCCTTATGGAGGTTCAGTGGGAACTTGGTAGAGCAATAAGCAGAGTTACACAGAATGAAAAGCCTGGCTGATGGGATATGACGAAACCATGCACACGGTAGAGATACAAAGTGGGCAGACAGGCATTCAGAGAAACTGGAATGACTCTGTTAACTAGTGAATATAGGTAAGAGGACAGGATCCTAAGCAGTAACATTAAATTTGGTGTTAATGCTGACAGTGACTTACGTGGGCACAGACAAAAGAGCGCGTGCTCTTAGAAAGGGAGGCCAGGAGGACTGTCATTGGCAACGTGAATAATCAGAGAGAGCAAGACTACTCTCCTAGGTCAGTGAGAACAGTCCAAGGGGAATAAGTTGAAGGCAAGCTGGAAGGGACTTGGAAAGGGTTGGTTGTGGGGCCAGCAATGGGAACAACTTTGAGCAGCTTATACTGTAATACTATGTGCTCTGCAAGACGCCCCCCCAGTACCTCCTCCTGTAGATCTGGGATGCCCTTACTCTAAGCCGCCTTCTTCCATTTGAAGGCTGTGATTCCCTCACCCAAAGAAACCTGAGTCCTTGTCCTATCCCCTACACTGTAACCCTGGGTTGCTGCTGCTTTACCTCTGACATGGGCTACCTGTGCCTTCTCCTCAAACTCTGGCTGCTACCTCCCAACCACACAAAACTGTCTCCCCATCCTCCATTTCCCTGACATTTTTTTCTGTGGCTTCTTCATAACCCCAGATTATCTCTGCTTTTGTTTTTTTTTCTGGCAGTGTGAGTGTGAAGCCCAAGCTATCACACGTAGCAGAATATCAGCCTGTACACTGCTCTGTGCCTAATCGCACTTTTGCCAGGCCGCTCACTGGAGCTTTAAACCAACGACTCCAAACACTGAACAGCGGTAAAACACTACCGGCTCTCAAAATGTCTCACACACTGTCATGTACCTGTATCACATCTTCAAGTGACAATACAGGCTTGGTAGGTTAGAGAGCAAGCATTTGTCATGGCCCTGATGGTCCCTCGGCCTCATTTCAGGAACCATCATCCATCAGAGAGCTGTGCGGGCTCAGTGCATGCAGACTGACAGCCGCTATTTCCCATTTGCACAAGGAAATGCTAGAACAACTTTTGTCTGCTAAAACCTGGGTATAACAATCAGGTCTCTGTGGCACACACCCTTTTCCTTCCTTCCTGCTGATCATCTCTTCCTCTGGGTACTTCAGGGGCCCTACTCCCTCCTCTTAGCCATGACAGCGTACATTCAAACAGCTGCCAGGGCTGCGTGAAGCACCTGCTCCAGCAGCAGCTGGAGTTCATGCTGAGTCCAAAGGGCTGAGGCCAAGAAGGCTGATCGCATGTGCACTAATCCAGCATCACCACCAACAACAGATGCCTCTTTGAAGAGGGAGGGAAAAACTATCTGAGCAGGAATCACAGCTTCATAAAGGACTTTCTGCGCCAAGTCCTCGGCTGGTACATGCTCAGTTAAAGCATGTACTGTAATGAGGTAATATGAGTAATGCTCATATAGACCAGTAAAGATTTGGACCACTCAGTGCAGTTTCTCTTTTTTGTGTTAGGAAGGATTTTTCACCTTCTCTTTTTGCTCTGCACTGATCGAGAGGAGAGGAGAGGTTTGGGAAGGGAAGGGAAGGTTCGGGAAGGGAAGGGAAGGTATGGGGAAAGGAAGGTTTGGGAAGGGAAGGTTTGGGAAGGGAAGNAAGCTCCAGAGGTCAGTTCCACAAATCTGGTCTCACGTCTTGCAGTTACTCTTGTGTCTGTTTCGAGAGAACCTTGAAGCTCTCTGGAGCCTGAGAATGGAGCTGGATTTACAAAGGTGGCACCATAGAATATTGCCAAAAGCACTCTGCTCACATGAGTAAAAGCAGGTTTTCCAAATTCCTGTTGATGTGCTATTGGAGGAAAACATGAGTTTGCTACAAGCTGCTCATGTGAACCACTCACAGCCTTCATAACTTTGTCTTCCAAAATTAATTTTCCTGAGCTGTACATCTTTTAATTCATGACTTTTTGAGATTTAATTTTAAGTCACTTTCCCCTTGGGAACATGTCTCAGCTGCGCTATATTACAAAAAGAAGCAAAGTGGAGACAGTTGAAGGAGCACAGCTGGTGACGAGAATACCACAGGGAGAACAGTCTCCAGTTCTAACAGTTACTAGCATCTCATCCACAAGTACACAAAACCGTAAGTCATACTGCGATGGCTTGCCCATTTAAATGAGTCTCTGAATATTTCCCTTGACAATGCACTGCAGGCCAGACAATGGCATTTCATCACCAACGAAGAGACATTCACAGAACCACACAGGAATGTCCAGTGCTAGAAATGTATCCTCAGCTGCTGCAGATTCATGGATTCCCTTTGAGGCTTTAACCACAGTTTCAAGGTTGGAAAGCATCAGAGCATGTCTAAACATACAAAAAAAAAAAGAAAATACTGCACACTTATGCCTCAGTTTTGTTCACAGATATGCCTGAGAGAGCCACAGGGCAATCACCACATTGCACACTTACTACTGAGCAGTACGGATATCTACATATTACTGCCCTTCACGGCAAAAGCCATAAAACACCACTAGCACCCAACAGGAACGCTTCTTCCTAACCCTCCGAATCTTTGCTGCAGCTGGCTGTCACTTGGCACATTTCATGCAGGCCAGCTGCACAGGGTTTATTCAACCAGTTTTGGAGTATCAAAGCTAACATTTTTTTTGTCTTTGCCCCAGGCAGGTGCTTGGTATGCAGGATTTACATCAGAGAACAAATTGTTCGGTGAAATGTGCAATACTCAGCACAGTAATTTCTAAATTCTAAGGAAGACAGCAACATGAGCTAGTGGTTTAAAAGTCAAAAAGTAAAGCATTTCAGTGCATCACTGTAATGCCACTGTGTCCTAAAGATGAGAATATATAACTTCCCAAGATTATCAAATAATGTGCTGACTGCCTTAAGTAGTTACAGAATCACAGAATGTTAGGGGCTGGAAGGGAGCTTGAAAGATCATCGAGTCCAACCCCCCTGCCAGAGCAGGAACCTAGAGGAGATCATGCAGCAACGCGTCCAGGCAGGTTTTGAATGTCTCCAGAGAAGGAAACTCCACAACCTCTCTGGGCAGCCTGTTCCAGTGCTCTGTCACCCTCACTGTGAAAAAGTGTTTCCTTGTGTTTACACGGAACCTCCTATGCTCCAGTTTGCACCCATTGCCCCTTGTCCTNTCGACCACTGAGCCAAACACACAGCAAGTTACATCTCATAATTCCAATGAAATTAGGAGAATGTCCAATTCAAGAAGTTCTCTGCACAAGGATGCTGAAATAGAAAATAATTTGCTTGATCCTTGTAAATTGGAACAAAAGATTTGGCCTGGGACATACTCCCACAAACAGACTGCAATCTAACACCTACTATGATAAGATTTTTATAATGTATTTTAAGTCATTAAAATTGAATTAGGCAGAAAATGATAAACAAAAAGATACCCTAGGGAATCACGACATTTACACTATGAAGGACAATATGTACATGGCCTAAAAGCAATGTGTTGAGAAGAAAGTAGCAATAAAGGGTCATTTGTGACTGGAACTAGAAGAGGAATTACTTCATTTAGCATAGCCTTTAAGGTCTATGATGTTTGAGCAAAATTATCCACTTCTGTTTTGTCTGATTCAGCACCACTGAATCCATATTAATACAAAATTTAAAACAAGTATTTAGCTGATAAATGTTCATGTTAAAATATAAAATAAAGAACCTTTTCATATTTTTTTTCTCAGTTTCATTTAAACTTTGAAAGGATTTTTTTTTCAAACAAAAACAGTGAAAAGGGTTCATTCATTATTTTTTTGTGACTGTGGAAGCTAGAACATTTCAAATCTTTTCCTCTTCAACTGCAAACATTTTGCACACCTCTTGTATCACATTTGGAGCTTTAATGTCTTCTCTCAAGCCAAGTAGCAAATGCCATTGTTAAACCATTTACCTCCCTGGAGCACCTGTACTTCAGAAGCAGGTGCTCTTGGTACGAGCAGTGACTCTGTAAACATTGACTATCAGCAGCAAGACAATAAATGGTTTCTGGATCTTCATTACTTGCCTGTAGTGTACTTTTGCTAGCTCAAATATTCTGCCTATGTACAGAGTGCATCTGCTCATGCTTACCTCAAAGAGGTAGGTGTGATGCTCACTCAGGTGCACAGAGTACACCTACTGAAGTTTACACTGCCTGGAAGATATTACCCTCAGACACTGATTTCAGATGGCACAGGCTGTACAAAAAAAGAAGGCATTGCCTTTTTCAACATGTCAAGTCTTATTTTCTCATTTGTCCAAAAGTAAGCACAGGTTCTTATCCACAGCTGTGGAAAGAAAGGTAGAACAGAAAGACAAGGTATACAAATTATGACAGGCAGTTTGGGATTGCAAAACCCCCTTATGCAACATGTTGCCTGGGATGCACCACATGTTTTCTGAAATTCCACAGAATGCACTTAAATTTGCTCCAGTGCTGAGATCCAATGGTTTCAACCTGCAATAAGTGACCAGACTTAGGATATACCATGGATGGTTGCAAGGATGAGCCTTAAGTTTGCTGGCCTGTGCTTTTTAAAATGTGGCTTGAAATAACAATGGCAAAATCTCAGAGGCAGATGAACCCCACCAATTTATTCGAATTTACTCCTAAGCATAGCCTCTTTATAAAAAAAACAAACAGGCAGTATCAGCCACTACCGCTTGAAATTAATAGTCCACTTACAGCTTAAGTGTATTTATTAGAGAAAAAATGGAGATGGAAGGGGTGATACTGCTGACCAGGTTGATACTAGCTCGGCCTGGCTGCCAGCACTCTGAAGCCATTAGGCAGGAGCAGGAGCAGGAGCACAGAGGCAGGAGCCCTAGGGCTCCAGCTCTCCTCGCTGCCTCTGCCCAAGCCAAAATGCAGCTTCCTGAGCGCAGGCAGAGGCCAGCCCTTACAGACACACAGGAGCTGTGAAGCCTGGCTGGCACAACCAACGGTTTTGTAAGTACAGGGAGAAAAGACTAGAGCAGAACAACTTGTCAACATCTAAAACTACATTGGAAAGAGTGACACATGCTTCAGAGAAATTGGCAACATATGGCTTCTAGACACAAGGTAGGAGTGGCTGCAGTGCAGTTTTACCTGCAGCCACAGCATTAAGAAGTCTATACGCACATACACGGTCACACACTCAAACACTGCCATGTGCAGTTTGACTTGAGATGCAACAAGACAGCTGAAGGTGTCAGACATAAACCAAGTTGAGACAGAACAGTCACAGCCAAGCATCTACCTATGCAGGTAGTTGAGATGCGGTTACATCTTCTAGGCTTGATCGCAAAGCTCCCTGCCACGCACAGAGATTCAAAATCTGCCATTGGCGTGGGGCTTTCTGGGGGGCCCACAGAAGGCGGAAGGGGAAGTAAAGGGAGAGGATGAGTCTGAACACTGTGGTTGTGGCAGCTGCTGGAAAGAGCCTACAGGGAGAGAGAGGAGAAGAGTAGGGTGCCTGGGGATGAGTGAGAGGGTGAGCAGGATGTGCTGTGAACACCAAAGTCACAAGGCAGCTCTGAGCATCAGTCACTGTGGCCACAGAAGCTTCCTGCTGCTCTGGAGTGCACTGGCCCTCTCCAAGCCCCTGCAGCACCCTGCTGAGAAGCTGAGACTGCTGGTCTCCTCATGGTAGTACCTGAGCAAACTCTCTTACTACTGGAAGAGTCTCATGGTAAAAGCAAACATTAATTACAGGTGATGTAACTTTAATACTGCAGAGAGGAAAACAACATGAATAAGGAAATCCTTCTATACCTGCTCTGGTTAAAGATAAGCTTTGCTCGGATTTCAGAAACTCCTATGAGCTTGTCTTCGGTGTTTGTTTTAGATGTGGCATAGTCATGTCCACAGGCTGCAGGCATATTTTGCTTGAAGGACAGAATTCAATCGGTGAAGTTTCAAATAACTCTCCATATATCACAATGGTTTATACAATGCAGAGTTCGGAAAGTTCCTTACAAAAGAGCTTCATTCCAAAAGAAGAAAGACACATGAGCTAATTACTCAGTATCTCTGCCACCCACGTGTGCCAAGGAAGCCTATGAAACTGAACCGCCTGAGATAAAAGCTACATCAGAGGTGCAAAGTGTTGCAACTTTATCAAGCTACTGATGCAAAGTGGGAAAAATGAATGAATGCAAAGATGACATGGTTGTTTCCAGTACAACTGAAGAATATCCTCAAACACCTCAACTGGCTTTAAATACTGCAGTGCTGAATGTTTTGGAAATACAAAAATATCAGTGAGAGGCAGAAAATCTTTTGACCCTCTAGAAATGGAAAGCAATCGAAAACTAAGCCTTGGAGTATTTGAGGAGAGTGCCAAAAAAAAAAGGCACTTCAAAAATTACTTTCAAAATCAAAATCAACCCAGGTATTTTACAAAACGAATTTCAGCGTGGTACCTCATTTTAGTAAAATAAATATATATAAAATACTTGTAGATATGACACTTCATAGTAATTTTCAGTACCTATAAGCCCCCCAAAATAGGCTCCTGTCTACTCTTTTTGATACCAACCAGATCAAGACCCTGACTTCAAAGGGACTAGGCTTTAACTTTTTTGGAAATGCTTCTACACCTTTCTCTTGTATTGCTATAACATGTGGATTTCACAGAACTACAACAAACTGGATCTTTCCATTTGATCAATGATATACAAACAAAAAAGTATTTTCCAGAATGTCCACCTCACAGCCTGGTCACAGTGCTATTGTCACCCCTTGGTCATCTCCTGTTTTGCTGATGACTACTTTTACTGTAAGACAGTTAAACATTTTTTTTTCTACGCTTATTTAAAGAGTAACCTCCCAAATTTCAGGCAGCCTTTTTAACTTTATGAGTCATACAGTGCAAAAAGGCAACAAAAGAACTCAAAAGTCTTGCTGGCTTTTTCTCCATGGAGAAAGGAAATTAAAAAGAGTGGGATCCGATAAAATAAGTGAAATGAAGCACCTGTTGAGAATGGAAAAGCGTACAGAAAAATGGATGAAGTGATTTCAAGTCCAATACAAGCAATTTTGAATCCACAGTTGTTCATACGAATCACTCTCCAGGTCCTGTTAGAGAACTCACGTTTCACTTAATTACGAAACAAAATCATGAATGAAGACTAATTCACAGGCACATATAACATGTACTTATTTTTTTTATTTATTTACTATTTATTTATTTATTTACTGTGCTTTTTTTTCTCACCTGGCCCTCTATTTTCATCATAGCTATTGATGGGCACCGAACGATCGCATAAGAGTGAAGTTCAGCTGCATTAGATACACTGTTTGCACAGAACATGAAAATCTGTCACTACTAGAAAGAGGCTAGGAAACGGTAGCTGGATAGAAGGAACAGCCACAATTCTAGCTACCTTTGGTTAAAGAACAAACAATATCAAGTGCAGCTTAAAGAGCCTAGCTTTAAATGAGAGAGAATCAAGGTAGAAAATGGCCAGATATAACTGTTTGCAAAGTCTCAGCAGAATGGTATTTTCAGATGATTGCTAAAGCCCACTTATAGTAACAGTCCTCTCTGCTGCACTCTGCCAAAAAAATAAAAAGAAAAGGGTGGAGAGGGGGGTGTGCGTGTGTGTGTGTGTGTGTGTGTAAGAGAGCTTATTTTGCTGGAATTTTAATTGCAATTCTGTGTACCATACTGTGGTTGTTTGGCTTCCCATTCTGCCATAAACTTTCAACGCTCTTTAAAATGTGCTGCACCAAAATCATGCCAAATCACAAAAACGAATAAAGATATCTTTCATCAAGGCATGTGCCTAACATTACGCATTTAAATAATCCCAGATTATGGGAATAAGCTGGGCCAATCCTCCCACCAAAGCTATTTACAGATCTCACCAACCCTTTTTGCAATGACTTGCACATAACTATGTACTCTTACGTTCCCTTGGTCAAGCTCACTCAGTGTCCAACTCTCTTCACTCCAACATCAGTTCACTGAGGAAATGTGTAAAGTATCTTCATACTTAGGATTTAGTGGGAAAAAGGATCTAATCCAGATTTACTTGTTATATCAAAGTCATACACAGATATTGTTACTCCAAGCAGGTAATAACTTTTCTGAAGCATACAACTTGGGAGAGAGACACAAGATTGTCTGTTCAGTTTAGGACAGGTGGGAAAAGAAGCAACCTATCTTCAAAACAATCCCACCTGAAAGCAGGCAACTGCACTTAACTTACTCCATGCCACACTGAAATGTTGTGACAATCTAAGAAATTGAACACAGCACTCGTTTCCCAGGATACAGTATTTATTGAAAACCAAGACTTGAGATCACAAGTTTTTGCAACAGATGGTACTTTCCTCAGTCCAGACAGGACCAGCACGTGATATCACAGCATCCTATGTAGCAAGAATACCTACATTATTTTGTAATGGAATTTTTCCACAATGTACTTGATTACAGTACAAATTACATGTATTTCCTTTAGTGCTACAAAGGACAAAGCAAAACAAACAACATTGTTCTCATAAAAAGATGGGTTAAAGAACATAAGGAAATTAAGGAAATTTAAAGTCAGTCTTCAGCATCAAGGCTTGCGAAGGACCTAGAGTGCAAGTCCTATGAGGAGCAGCTGAGGGAGCTGGGATTGTTCAGTCTGGAGGAGGCTGAGAGGAGACCTATCGCTTTCTACAGTTACCTGAAATAAGGTTGAAGCGAGAAGAGGGACAGCCTCTTCTCCCTGGTGGCATGTAACAGGTCTAGAGATAATGGATGCAAGCTGCGCTAGGGGAGGTTTAGGCTGGATATTAGGAAATACTTCTTCCCTGAAAGGGCTATCAAACATTGGAATAGCCCGCCCAGGGCAGTGGTGGAGTCATCATCCCTGGAGGTATTTAAACACTGTGTGGACCTGGTGCTTAGGGACGTGATGTAGTGGTGAGCTTGCAGTGTTGGGTCGAGGGTTGAACTAGATGATCTTGAAGGTCTCTCCCAACCAAAGACATTCTGAGATTCTGTGATTCAGTCCCATATATCATAGGTGGCCTTAAGAAATACCTTTAAGTCTTAGTTCTCCATTACTGAAATGGGATAATTTGACTTCTGAGGGACCAGAAGCCCACTAATACAAGCATCTATGATCTGATATGCTCGGAAATTGTCATGAATGCCCACCTAACAAAACACAACTATAAACTTTTCCAGACAGACACAAGTTAACTTGCTTTCTATTGTGATTTCACACTTCAGATTATTTGGACCGTTCATAGAAAGGAGGTGATCAAGTATTCTATTTAGATTAGGATGTCTGTGCATACACACATAGAGACACCACACTTGCTCTTCCTCTTCTGAGGAATCAAAGGATTGTTCTGGAATAATGAAACACTAGCAGCTATGTTAGTGACTAAAACAAAGACAACTGGAATAGAGGGAGCTAAAAGGTCACTGTTATAATTACATCTTCCCAGACAAAGTCCCTAGTGCCTCAGCAAAAAAAGAGGACCCTTATTAAGAAGTTCAGAACATGGTCATATGTTGTTGAACTGTCTTGTCAATTAATATATTGTAACTTATGAATTTAGGTACTTTAGCCTTGCAAACACTACAGATAATACTTCACTCATATGCAATTTTACTTAAATGCTTAAAATAAACATGCTTAAAGTGTTTATTAAAAAAGTGAACTTAGCACACTTGTACCTTTTATGTGCTGAAACTTCTAATTTAACATAACTACAGCATGAATAATCAGAAGATGAAAAAATGGACAATTACAGCAAAGAGGGCTAAACAGCACACGAGATGGAGGCATCAAACTAGAAGTATCTAAGTTTCTCATGGGCATTTTTCTCACGTATTTGTGTGACTACTCTCAGGTGATGTGTGCTCTGCTCTAGGTAGTCATATTCAACAATAATTAAAACGTACAACAGAATAATGATTTCGCCCTTAGAATCCTCAGTTTGTGGGGGAGTGGGGTGATCTGTTAGACAAATATTCCACAGAATGGCACGCAGCATTGAGCTTGCTAAACACAGTCACTGAACAGAAAATTATCAAATTGGAAGGGTGACAAGATTACTCATATTTCCACTCAACTTTACTGGTTTGAATGTATTAAAGGTAAATAAACGCACAAGCAGGAACATGCACAGTTCCGACTATATGGTAAATCAGTTGAAAAAGTCAGAAACCTGTATTTTGAAGTTACTGCACAAACCAAGGATTATTAGTTGCTACAACACTGCAGATGGTTTAATCTGCCTAGAGAGGGTCAGTTCAACACCAACATTTTTAACACTAAATCAAAAAAGATAAAGGATTTACCCTGTAGTCAAGAGATATATAAACACACTGTTCTCATGACTTTTTCGCAGGTCGCTCTCTTTCCACGACTGCCTTTGACTACAAGCTACCATTCGCTGCTCCGGCCTCGGCTCTGACACGCTGGGCTTTCGCACCTCGCTCGCTCTTAAAACGAGGTATTTAAGTGTGGGCGACCCTGGCGACCGTCGCTCACACAAGCTGTACAAATGATGCCGCGGACCCGCCCAGCACCTGCCGTCCCGCGCACCGCGGTATTTGCCGCGCAGGCCCGGCTGCGGCGGCGATGGCCGAGCGGGATGAGGCTNTCCGGCGCACCGCCCGCTGTCCGGCAGCCGTGTGCGGCAGAGTTTCCCGCCCGCCGTGGAGGAAGGCCTCTGCGGGGTCACCGGCGCTCTGCTGGAGCTCGCCTACTGCCTACAGGCTCTGGTAAGGTCAGCGGGCCGGGACCGGGCGGAGGGATCCCGGGAGGCGGCCGAGGGTGCGGCGCGCGTCCCACTTCATCCTACCCGGGCAGCGGTGTGAAGCGGTGCCCGGGGAAGGTCCCGGCCGGCGCTGCCGGGAGTTCAGGAGGGTTCCACAGTCGGGCAGGGATGAAGTGCTGTGCCTGCCGTCTTACCTGACCCACTGGGATTTGGGGGCTCACTTTGTTCCCAGACCTCGCAGTGCAAGCAGCGCTCCCATCTGAGCCGCCAGCCGGCTCCGGGGGCGCGCTGCTGCCTGTGCCCTTGCCCTGGGGGGACCTGACTAGAAAAACGACGAGGAATATCTGAAACAGGCAGGTGATGAAGCGGGCACTTGTGCATTTTTGGTTATTCACACAGTTATGCCTGTGTAAGGAGGGACAGGAACAAGGTACGCTAGCAGCTTTGGACTATAACACTTGGGTGTGTTTTTCCATACTTTGTAAGTAAAATAGTCACGTTGTGGTTAACTGGTGAAATAACAGTTTGTGAACATCACTGTCAGCTTAAGGTTTTTTTGGTCAACAGGCAGGAATGCTGGGCATGAACTAAAAAAGTTATTTCTGATACTATGTAACAAACTTGCCTCAGTTGTGTCTGGCTACATATCAAATATTAAGGCAACATGCGTTTGAGCAAAACCATTAAAATAAAACAATTATAAATGGTATCCCTTCAGATGTCCAGCATCCCCTGAGAAGCAATACCAACTATATTCAATATATTCCCAAGATCCTTGATCAAGCTTGGTGTCAAGTATTAGTCCAGTAAAAGTTTCAGCATGTAGTAAAACTACATACTATTTATTAAGCATGTAGATTAAAATAATCTGTGATTGGCAGCTGGATGGGATGGAGACAGCTCAGTTAGAAATTGACTGTGGATAAATCAAACCTAGAAATGTGAATATCTTAACTGGTTAGTGATTGACATAAGAGGTTTACCTCAAGTTAAGCAGGTGTGGTAACTTGTGCTCTACTCAAAGTCATGCAGCATACTTGCTCTGAGCATCTTCTTATGAAACACTGAATCTTGACTCTTCTGTCAACAGAAACATGAATGGATGACTTCAGGAAAAGGATTATGCAAATACTGCAATGAATGTTCTTAATAAAACATTCCAGTATATACTTTCTCTTGAACAGCACATGTGTAGGTGTCTCTTTAAGTTTCAGGTATCCCAGATGGCCATAAAACTGGAAAAGAAAAACATAAACTTGTATTGTG
The DNA here is from genome assembly GCA_013396935.1 of Baryphthengus martii. Classification (NCBI taxonomy): domain Eukaryota; kingdom Metazoa; phylum Chordata; class Aves; order Coraciiformes; family Momotidae; genus Baryphthengus; species Baryphthengus martii. Next base: position 82,381 of record VWZK01006762.1, read on the forward strand.
TATGTAATTTTTCTGCGTTTTTTTTTCTACACATAACAACATAGACGAAGCACAAATGGTTTATATTTAAGCAGGGAAGACAGAAGTAGAAAAACTTAGGAAATGTACACACTAGTGCCTTATCCCTCCCAGGCAGACTACAAGCCAATAGTTTGATATGCACACCTCCAATCCAGCGTGTGTTCCAGAGACAAAAGCTCTGCTGTACTGTGTATGTGTGTTTGTGTTTAGGGAACTAGCAGAGCAAGATGCTGCGGTTCCTGCAATTTGGTTCTGGGCGTATTCCCAGTGGCTGCCTCTCATTCCCCTCAACATCAGAGCTGTGCAGAGCCAATGTTGATATATACTCTAACTTGGTGGCTCTCCTTTGCTACCTATCTCTAACACCTTCTCTTTATGGGACAGCAATGCTGCGGATGAAATTCTTCTAATTTAAGAGCTGACAGATATATTGCAGTGGTCATCAGGTACCAAGGCCTGTGATACAATATTTCTGAAGTATTCCTGGGCATGAGCTACATACAATATTAAAGGTGTATACTGTATAGTTCAGTAGCAGTAGTCTTTATTTTAGAATGACTTCATCCGTAATGAAACTGATAAATAGATGCAAAGTTGTGCTTGGTTTGGTATTTGCGTTGTCTTTGTCCTGTCTTTGAAAGCTAACTTTTCACTGGAATGTTGACCTGAAGGGCTAAATGTTATGCTCCCCATACTGGAACTATGTTTAAAAAAACAAAACAAAAAAAAAAACTCACACAAAAGACTTGTAGAGGCCCCAACCACTCATAAATAAAACATTCTGAGGATCTCTGCTGCTGAGAGGGAACATCAGAGAACATCAGTACAGCAGTTACCTGTCTAGCATTAAAGGACAGAAAGAGAAGTGTAGAGATTTTTCATCTAACACTGTAGCTACTTAACTTCATTTACTGCACAAATTTGGATTAAGGTCTTCAAAGTGATTCTGCTGGTAGAACAGCTGCCATTGGAAGGGTCTCCCAAGTTCTGATAAAGCCAGGTTCTGCTGCGAGCCAGTCCCATCTCCAGCAAATCTTAACACTTGTGTTTTGTGTGCTTAGGGTGAATATTTTGATCAGTCACATGTGGCTCTACCAAATGTTTCCAAGTTCTTCTTACATCAAGCTCTGGAAGAGAGAAAATCTGCAGAGGCTTTGATGAAGTATCAGCAAGAAAGAGGAGGCCATTACTGCTCCAAAACCATCCAGGTGGGTAGTAGATAACAAGCTTTCAAGCAGTTACAATCTGCAGCAATTACTCTAACTTCTTGCATTACCTTGTTGGTACTTCAAATCTCTGCATTCATCCACAGTTAGACTTCCAGATATAATTTCCCTGTCATATTGGCGTACGTGGTTTTGTTCTTGATTGTGATGCCTAGAACTGCCAGACATACAGTCCTAACTATGTGGTTGCTTTCTAGCCCAAAAGAATATGAACAGTGGTCCCCTTTTTCTTTCACTCAGCTGGAGACTGCTGTTTCTAGTGTCCGGTAATGAATTATGAGACCCATTAAGCTGTGCTGAAACAGCCCACTTGTCGTCTTCACACTGAAACCCAACAGAAGCCTAGAAGCCATTAGCACCTAAGAGGAGCACCTAGTAAGGAAGGAGGTAGTACAGCTTGGGGCAGTTGATATATTGGAGCACAGCTCAAAATAGAATTTGAACTAGAGATCTGACTCAGGCTTGCACAAGTACAAAAGAATAACTCAAAGTTATCAGGAAAAAAACCCACATCATTTGTCAAAGATACCAAATTAGTATTCTGTAAATAGTTACTACAGAATGCTGCTCTTTTGGCCTATCATAGGAGTTGCTAAGCTGTAGAAAGTAAAAGTTGGAAGTCTAGTGATAAGACAAGGGGTAATGTTTTTAAACTGAAAGCGGATTGATTTACATTAGATATTAGGATGAAATTCTTTACTGTGAGGGTGGTGAGGCACTGGAATGGGTTGCTTGGAGAGGTTGTGGATGCCCCCTTCCTGGAAGTGTTCAAGGCCAGGTTGGACAGGGCCTTGAGCAACCTGCTCTAGTGGGGGGTGTCCCTGCCCATGGCAGGGCAGTTGGAACTAGATGATCTTTAAGGCCTCTTCCAGCCCAAACCATGCTATGATTCCTGGTGTAAGAACACTCCTCAGGCACAGCTGCTGCTATTTAGATATCTGTTCCTTGAAAAAAGTGCTTGGGTTCTGCCACTTCTGTATGTTTACAGCCATCCAACCCTGCAAAACACAGATGCTCCAAATTTCAAGGAGTTGTTGCAAAATCTTAGCACATCTTGTTTAGAGTGCCAGGTAAAGTGGAGGAAATGATCAATGAATATAGTAAGATGAGCTCTTCTGAATAAATGTAATTCTGTCTTTTTTGTTTTTTTAGAAACCAAACTGTGAGTATGCAGTCGGTCTGATGAAAGCCCTGGAAGTAGCAATGGTACAGTGGAAAACTATGATACGGTATTTTGAAGAGCTTTATGCCCTAAGTATTGAAAATGCAGATCCTCATAGCGCAAGCACTATCAAGAAACAATTTATTGGGCCCAAAATCTGGAAGATCAAGTTGATGGGAGATCTACTGACCAATGCTCGCAGGCTTGACTGTTCCCAAGATGGAAGAAATAGTCTTGGGGATTACTTTATGGATCGGTTGCAGAAAGAGTTCAGAACAGGCATAGAGCCAGAGTCTAGTCAGCACCACAGCCCCTGTCTGCCTCTCCAGCAGTGTACAGGAGCTGCAGAGAGTGTGAAGCGACCTCAGAGAGAGTCTTCCCAGCACAGAAATGGTATAGGGCCGATATATGCTACCATACACTGCACTACCACCCTGCCACAGTGTAATGATGGGACAGGAGCCAAAGTGAAGAAGGGCAGGGAGGGCCTTTAATACTGTGGCTGCTGCAGCTACAGGGCAGCTCCTAAGCCAGACCTGTACAGAGGGTGGACTTGAGACCAGAATTCAGGAGTCATGATGCTGTATTGCTCCTGCTTCACGACCCATCCCTTCGTCCTCTGAGTCACAGCTCAAAATCCAGCCCATACCTTTATTTTGTTTAAATGATAGCAAAGTTGCTAGTTACCTAGGCTGTTGGCATTAGCCACACTTTTATCTATGCAATTCTTCCTAGAAGCAAAAAACATCTAAGCCTTGCTTCTGCCTTAAATGACTAATAGGATTAGTTAATACAAATTATTTTTAACAGTATATATAACTTTTATTACCAAAAATTCAAAATGCAACTTTAGTACAAGGAAACGTCTGTGGCAGAGATCTAAAGATTTAATTTTACATTATTGAATATTTTATTACTAACATATTTTACTTACTAACAAGTATAGTAGCATAATGAACTTTTTAAAAGACTTGTTTTAAAATAAAAGTTTTATTGTATTTTTTTCTTCCATCGTAGCAATTTAGATTAGTCTAATTCATTTACTTAGCACCCAGCTATTTCTAGTGGAACACTGCTCCAAGATGAAGGATGCAAACATTCCTTCAACGGTAGGAATAAGACAATGTGCTGATTTTCTCTACAATTATATGCCTAGTTGTCTTTTCTCATCCTCAGAAAGCATATGAGAGATAAATTGGGGATTCTCACTAATGATCATACAGAGCCCTATTTCAGCTAGCAAAGTTATAGCAGTAGTACCATAGTAACACCATTTCTTGTATTCCCTATCTTGGTCCTCTGTGGAGGAATAAGATCCTAGTGAAAATGCAGCACACTTAAATAGAATTGCATCACAGAGAGTGGCCACTCATTAGTTTTGCATTTCAAATAAGGCAGTGTTCAATCACGGGGGCTGTTATCACTACCACACCTAAGGCCTTTACTTTGGACAGCTTAGTTACAATTCAGAGGTGTCCAATTCCTCCCATTCATCTCCTACAGGAGTATGCTGGCTACCAACGTCACCTAAGATCCACGGGCTAGATGAGCTGCCTGCAGCTAGGGGTTTTGTCATTATATATAACATATTTTATGCAATGTGGGTTTGCTTCATGGAAAGACTTAACGCCTCTGTGTAATACTGTAATTGATACTCCTATTATGCTTACAAATAAATTCAGTTCAGTGTTGTATTGGGTCTGGCTGAGACGGAGTTATTCTCCCCAGAGCAGCCCTCTCAGTTCTGTGCTTTGTGCTAAGAGCTAGAAAGGTGTTGATAACACACCCGTGTTGTGGCTGCTGCTGAGCAGGGTTCACACAGCACCAAGGCTGGGTTTTCAACATTTGCCCCACAGTGGGATGGGGTGGAAAAGATCTGAGGAGGGGACACAACTGGAACAGCTGACCCAAACTGACCAAAGGAATATTCAATACCATATGATGTCAGCTCAACAATAAAAGGCAACAGAAGGGGTGTGGGTGTGTGGCATTGCCTTGTCCTCCAGAGCAACTGCTACATCTATTGGAGCTCTGATTCCCCATACGGGCTGGACATCGCCGGCCGATGGGAAGTACAGAATAACTCTTTGTTTTCTTTTGCTTCTGTGTGTGGCCTTGCTTTGCTTTTCATTAAACTACCTTTGTCTTAACCTACGAGTTTCATCTTATTTTCTTCCCCTGGTCCAGCTGAGAGGAGGAGAGGTAGGGGAGCGATAGATAGAGTGGCTTGGTGGGCACCTGGCTACCAGACAAGGTCAAACCACCGCAAATATTAAAAATGGCACTTTGCATCTATATTAAATTACTCAATTTACCACATAGGCATGCTAGTGTTCTCCAAGAAGAAAATACCAGTAGTTTTCTACTACTAAGAAAGCTGCATAAGGAAGAGTAGACCACAGATGAGAGTAAATGTCAGAAAACTGTATTACGAACACCGCACGATGAAACATTTTCATAAAGCAGACTTTTATAGACAGCTGCAGCTAAGTAGCCATTTCTGTGAAACTGCATTAACCCACCTACTTTCTGTTGGTGTTGCAGCACAGCAGAGATGATTACAGTGCAGATGCGTTCCCAATCTTTCTGTTAATATGATTCAACCTTGCAAGGGTGGGAATCACTTTAAAACAAACTCTGTGTTAGTCTGTAAAGATACTCCAGCGTGCCATATGAATGGTTTGTTGCTAAAATTGCTTCGTGCTAGATGTGCCTATGTTGAGATGGCTGCTCTCGCACACAGTGGAAGTTTAGAAGATACTTCCATCTGGGCTAGATTCCATCACCCGTCCTCATGCTGAGCATACCTTACTCAACAATTAGTTCCACTGACCGCAACTCAACAAGAGTAAGAACAGTGGAATCCATCCCTCTTGAGAGTAAAATACAGCTCACTAAGTATGAACAGAGCAAAGCCACTAACTGAATTATAAACCAGCGCCATATAAAACCACTTCAGATACTTCTGGTAGTGCTTGACCTACTTCTACAACAGTCTTCTCCTTTAAGAGATGGTGACCTGAAATGTAGGTACAGCCTCCTCCATATTTTCTAGCTCCTAACGCTGTCTTTTACTTTAAATGAACTCCCATATAACAAAGAGCCCAACATTTAAATTTTTCAATGCAAGACCTACCTGCCTTGTTATTTTTCCCTGAAACACTGCCAGGTCTGTTTCTCAGAGACTCTTCTCATATTTCTAGCTATGAGTATCCACACATTCTCAGATTTTACGTCTTTCTCTCTGCCTTTTCCAAAACACTTCCTGGGCCCTCTGCCTGAAGTGACAATTCTGTTCGTTTTTAGATAAACTTAACAATCAATCCCAGTCTCTATTCTCTGAAAAAGAGAAAGACAAATCAGTTACTGTAGGTAACAAGCTCTTCTTGTCCACAGGCTGCTGCTGCTGAGCGGGCACATATGCTTGTGAATATGACCTCAAACTGTGTTAACAATACTTGACTACTGTGTACAGGATGAGCCTGTCCGTGCTTCTTGGCACAGGAAGTACCATCTGCCTCTGCCTTCCTAGCTTCCTTTTCAATCACACCCTGAAAAAAAGGAGATGGAGGGTGAACGTGGAACAGGTGTAAGGGCAACACCACTTACAGAAACTTCACAGATTCTCTTTCTCTGCTGAATGCTTGTTCATACACACTCTGGAGCTGTACTTCCAAAGTACTGCCCCAACCTGAAATCATGAGTTACAGGCATAGAGGCTTCCAAACAAGTACTAACAATGCCATAAGCACTGCCTATGGTGGCATGGAAAGGGCCCTTGCTCCTGCCTATTCTCAGAGTGGGGAATTCACTTGAAGGCTCTAGGTGGAGCCCACGCTGTCCTTCATCCTCTCCACTGCGGCCACACAACATTGAGAAGAGCACCTCAGGATCTACTCTTTGCAAGGACATTTTTTTCAGGCACCACCAAACAAAGCAACACCTTTCTGGACAAACCCATCTTTGGGAAGAATACTCAAAAGTAAATGTTGTTCTGGTGCCAGCAGCAGGGAAGGAGTCCTCAAGGGCACCTTCACTGGAAGATCACTATGAGCAGGGTTCACAATCTCTTCACAGCCTTCTCCTGACTTCTTCACTGAGGTGAATTCATGCCCTTAAGTGCATTCATGGGCAATTACTGGCAGCCTCCTTTTATTGCTTCAAATCCCACTGTTTGCTACCACTTTGCCCAAGGTAACCACTATGCGCACAAGTCCCAGAGTGCCTTTTCCTGGAGTCAAATAGGACCTAGAAACACACAGTGGCAGAATACACTACAACACTGACTAAATATTAGGTAAAATGATCTTTTCCACAAATTAAACCAATGACCTGGAGAGAGTAAAAGTGTCTTGAGTGGGTCACACAGCCAGTGCCATGCCTTGACATCACAATTTACATGTTTGGCAGCTACAGCATACAACTATTTCTCATTTATACTTATTATTTGAATACAAATTATTTTTACTTTTTAACTTTTAAAAAGTAATTTTTTTAAAAAAACAAATCTGTTTATTCCTTCTGGATCAAAGAACCCCTGTACTAATAGTCATGTGTTTCTACAAGTTTGCTACTCTGCCTTTCAGAAACAGCTGGGAGATATATATAAGGATGGTCAATAGCTGTTCTCCTTGGGACGTATCGCTTTTCAGCACTGCGTGCAGTACAGATGCAAAACACATTTTTGATTTTGCGGAATAATAACAGAATGTGACTAACTTCTTATATTTGTACTTGACACTTAAGTAAATAGAAAACGGGGACTGCAGATTAGTAATTTTTGCAAAACTCAATCATATAACAACAAAAGAAGCCACCATCATGACAGCCCCTCTCAGAAGTCATAGGCACAGGGACTAGGAACTAGATCACTGATGGATGTTTTTTACCTTTTCAGATTCTTCCAGCCAGCCCTCTGGCCCACTGAAGGCAAAGCTTTATCTTTGATTTCTTTGAATTCATGATTAAAATAACTACGAGCATTTTTAATATACCATGAGCTAAAATTAATCTTCATTCTGGAAATATAAATGTTGGTGAAATGTCAGCTCATTCAAAATCAGAGTTGAATGGCTGAAGTGCTTCCACATTGCGAAAAGAACCGGATTTCTCATCTCAAACAATATTCGAAAACCAGAGTAAAACCTAGCACCCTTAAGAGGCATTACCAAAACCCATCCCATTTCTTCAAGGTTCAAAGTCTGCTACTGTTAGTTACCTGCAGTAGCAGAAGCAATCCAGAAGTATGCATCTAAACGTGCAGCAAAATGCTACTTCATCAGGTAAAGTCAATCTCTTCAAAGATTTCAGAATAAAGGTAATTAGAAGCTTCAGTTGAAAGAGGAACCCAAAATGTAAATTTGGGTGAAAAGAGTAATTTGCTGAAGTGATAGCTGAACATAATTCAGACCTACTAAACCATTACCGTGTTGCTTTATTGGAGGAATCAAATACTTCCTGTGATAAACACAGTTGTAACTTGCTCAGGCACTAGCTGGGTGTCTTGCCTACTCCAGATCTCACGCTTGCACACAACTTCTCTTTGCTCTGAGGTCAAATAGTTTCAATAACTGCGCTTGAGTTTTGCCAAACATTTTTTATCTTGGGTAAGTATCTTTGAGCTGTACATGGGTCAGACGTGGGCAAGAACACCCTGATTCCCGAGAAAAAGGCTAACACGCTTCAACAGGCCACAGACACATCCTCTTTCTCTGCGGGGATTTTTTTTTTCCCCCAGGTGAGAGTCGCGATCCCCGGCTCCAGAGTAACAGCGCTTTTGGACGCCGCTCCCTTGCCCCCCC
>VWZK01006762.1:90774-105658 GCA_013396935.1 Baryphthengus martii
CCCCGCCGAGCACCGCCCCGTCCCGACCCACCGCGCCGGGGGGGATCTGGCATAAATAAGGGCCCCGCGTGGCGCTCCCTGACCGGTGCGGCTGGGGAGGGGGCGGTGGCAGCAGCGAGAGCTGGTGGCCTCTCCTGAGACAGGGCGTGAGGCCTCCGCTCTGCACAGTCGCCCGGCCGGAGGCTGCAGCTGAACAGCCCGATCGAAGTCCCCTCTCCTCTGGTCACCTCGCTTGCCCCCTCTGGCCCTGCCACGGCCTCCTCTGCCGCCCCCATGGACTTACTCGGCCCCATGGAGATGACGGAGGGTTCCCTCTGCTCCTTCACAGCTGCCGATGACTTCTATGATGACCTGTGTTTCAACTCGTCCGACATGCACTTCTTCGAGGACTTGGACTCCCGGCTGGTGCATGTCGGGGGCCTGCTGAAGCCTGAGGAGCACTCGCACCACCACGGACACCCACATGAGGAGGAGCACGTCCGAGCGCCTAGTGGGCACCATCAGGCCGGCCGCTGCTTGCTGTGGGCCTGCAAAGCTTGCAAGAGGAAGACCACCAATGCTGACCGCCGTAAGGCTGCCACCATGAGGGAGCGGCGGCGGCTCAGCAAGGTCAATGAGGCCTTTGAGACCCTCAAGCGTTGCACCTCCACCAACCCCAACCAGCGCCTGCCCAAGGTGGAGATCCTGCGCAATGCCATCCGCTACATCGAGAGCCTGCAGGCACTGCTACGGGAGCAGGAGGACGCTTACTATCCGGTGCTGGAGCACTACAGTGGGGAGTCGGACGCCTCCAGCCCTCGGTCCAACTGCTCCGACGGCATGGTGAGTGCCCCAGGGAGGACACCTTTCCACCAAGGTGCCCCAACACCATCAGTCCAAACCTGTGGAGAGAGTCACCTCCTCCTCCCTGTCCTATAGCCGTTGCCTTCCATTCCTCCCTAGGCAGAAGACAAAGGTCTTTCTCATGCCTTGAGCTACGATGGCAAAAGGAGGTGGGGTACCCACATGCTGGGATCTCTGGGAAAGAAAAAAATATCTCATAGACTTGTTTCCCTACAATAAGAAGTTAGGCAGGTCCCTCTGTGTCCTGGGGGAGCCAGGGGAATGCTGCTGGGGGAGCACTGTGGGAAGCTGTCTGGGATGGGTACCTGGGGGCATGGTGAGCTCTGAACCCTGCTGCGCTCCTGGGGCATTTCTGTTTCCATCTTCTCTGTATCATTACCTTCAAATCCTCTAAGGACAGCTGAGAGGAAGGTCGCCCTTGGTCATGGTAGTTACAGGGGAACTGATAAGAGTCTCTTGGGATTTTTTTTTTCTGCCATTCATCATGGTAACAGGAAGAGAGTCTAAGCAACAGGAGTTGCTTTTCTTTACCCTTAAGAAAAAGGTTGTTCATTTCTCCTTGCACTTCATCCTTCCATAGACATTTACCAGTGATAACAAGGAGACATCAGGCTTTCAGTCCTCTTTGGATGTTATGGAGAGGGGAGAAGCAGAGTGGGTGTCAGAGAGAGTGTCTCATCGATACATCTTTTCATTGGGACTCTGGTCTCACTCTGAGGTCGTGGGATATGCTGACTGGAGTCCAGGACAGCTGACTGGGATGGGATATCAGCAGCACTTTAAAGCCTGGCGTTTTTTTCTGTGCTGTCATGGAGATAATTATTACTGAATTGAATATCTGTGATTATGAGATAGTTGGCAGATTGGAAAGAAGTTTTATGCAAATGATCCCTCCTCGAAATACAGCCTTTTTCTTTTGTCAGAAAGAGTAATTTCATTGTAAATTGAAGTACTGGAAACAAATATATTAATGTTTTGGGGCTTTTTCCTGTACTAAATGGAAATAGGAAGAGAAACTAAAGGAAATAACAAGGGACAAAGGTAGACTAGAGGCTTTTTAAGAGGAACTCATGTTTAGAAAAATCTTCAAAAATTAAACCAAAAAAAGATTCATAACCCTCTTGGTCTCCCTGTTGAAAACTGAAAATATGTGTAGGACAATGTCTGATCAGAATGCTGGAAAATCTTATCCTATGTGTAAAGCTACACCATTTGATACAACAATCGCGCCACATAAAATATTTTGGGGTGAAACCCCTTCTAGTCAAGTTCTGCCTCATTCAAAGACACTACAACCTGCTGGCATTTCAGCCAGGACTGGAATGATGGCACAGACTAGGGACCAAAATGTGAAATCGGATGGTTCCTGGGATTTCAGTAAGTGCTGTCTCGAGCCAGGGACCTCACTCCCATTGCTCTCCTTTCCAGATGGAGTACAGCAGGCTTCCTTTCAACTCTCGCAGAAGAAACAGCTATGACAGCAGCTACTACGCAGAATCACCAAATGGTGAGTATGTGCCGTAACAGCCGTGTGAAACCTTGGAGATGGAGGCAGACAGTGCAGCAAACTTCCCCGTACCTCCTCCGTCTCCTGTTGTTTAGCTGGCCTCAGCTGGGCTGCAAGAGGGACCTGCCTTTTCAGTCGTCGGGCTGTGGATGCTATCAGAAGCACTGGATTTCCTCTAGATGTATTTGCAAATATGGGGATGTATTATAGCTGCATTTTCTATTTTGCAAAGATAACATCTGGATAAAAATGAATGTATTTCTCTCTTCAACTAACTTTCAGTGTTTAACCATGTTTTGCATGAAGACTCTTAGAACTCTTTCTGTCGTTGATCCAAACTGGAGAAATTATCAATGGATTTCAAACCTTCTCTTCCCTTTCTATGGACTGTAGTGAGGCCCTGGATCTGCTCTGCCTCAAAAGTAGCATACTTTGGTTGGGTCTTTCTTTTGCAAATCACAGTCTCTATTTTCTGATAATTGGCATCCTTCACCAATATTCACTTCCTCTGAATCTTTACATGCTCACAGATGCAGACTGTCAGCCACTCATTGGCGTTTTATGCGAGAACTACATTCTACTGATGTGAAATACCCACTGGACAAACTGTGCACCTTTTTGTCTTTTAGATCCAAAACATGGGAAGAGCTCTGTTGTTTCCAGCCTTGATTGCCTCTCAAGCATTGTCGAGAGGATTTCCACAGATAACTCCACATGTCCTATGCTGCCACCAGTGGAAACTATTGCTGAAGGGAGTCCCTGTTCTCCCCAAGAAGGAGTGAGTCTGAATGATAGCGGAGCCCAAATTCCTTCCCCCACCAACAGCACCCCACTTCCCCAGGACAGCAGCAGCAGCAACCCTATCTACCAAGTGCTATAAAGGCGGGTCCAGCTGGACTGCACTGAAAACTAATTGTTCCATTCAGCCACGCTCCAGGACCTGCCTCATAAGACTTAAAAGACTTCTCAAGATTTGTTTTGGTTTAAAAATACCACTCAAAATTCCTTCAAAGATAAAATGTTTCAAACCTATATTATTTCAAAACACAACTAGTTATTTATTGGTTGTTAAACTAAAGTTATTTAATACACCTAGAGATAAAATTGTATACTATGAAATGGCCAATGTTTAATCTGGGCTTTGGGGGATAGGAACCCGATCTTGAATGCAGAGGAGAACAGAAATCTACAACAGTAGTGGCATGACAGATCATTCTTATTACTCCTGTTCTGGCCAAAATAAGGTTGTGGACCATTTTTTATAAAACTTTTTTATATAATTGTAAATAAGAGCTGGTTTCCAAAAAAAAAAAAAAAAAAAGAGGAAAAGAAAAAAAGAAAATCAAAACATAATCACAAAAAGGGGAAAAATTAAAAAATATTTAATATTGCCTGGTTTGTTGTGTCAAACTTTATATATTTATACATTGTGGTTGCCAAGAATGTTTTCAACAGTATTCTAAATAAAGATGCTTATTTATAAAATCTGGCATTATCTTGACTTTCATTAGGGCTTCTAGAATTACTAGTACATTTAGGAGTGGTATTAAGATCGCTGCCTTGGCAGGGAGAAGATACCGGCTCTAATTCAGCAAACAAATCAAGAACATGCTTCAGTTGCACTACTTTCAACTACTTTGCATAAATATATTGCTGAAAAGGGGTCTACTTCTTCATATTCTATCTTGGTGATTCCTAACCCCAGTCTTGCATAGCAGAGGCCATTATTAAAGAGATCTATAAGATAAATGAGCGTATTTCTCTTCCTCCTCCCAAAGCTTACATTATAGGTCTTCATCTTACAAAGATGTGTTAGAACTAGGAATCACAATAAATGGCACGCTGCAAATTCCAATGCAGCTACCGTAACTTCAAGTCATAGAACAATGTCTCACAAAACGAGGTACTACATTCTTGGGCAAATGTTCAGATATTTCATTCAAGTTTCAATTTTTGAGTGTTTGTACCACATTCATGTGTTCTTAGGTATTAGAAAATTATTACAAAGGAATTTTTGTCATAAAGTTCAAGGTCTGGATCACGCTTTTCCTCAAGTTCAGCTTGGAATTTAGGCCAAAGATAGATAGGAGGTTTTAATTTGGATTTGAACTTTACGCATCTCTGGCAGCACTACTCCAGGGATTTGCTTCTTGTTTAGAGCCTCTCTAAAAATAGCCCGTGCGCTGTGTTTCATTCAGTATATATATGTAACCTTGCACACTTGTCATGAAACTGAAAACTTAAGCCCTGAGCAGGCTGTCATTGGTAAGTAACCACCAGGGCATTTCTGCACATTCAAAGAAGAAGAACCAGCAGCTCCAGCCAATGTGAAACAATCCATTTCGTGTCATATCCCTGTGACTTAGGGATTTTGTTTAAACATTACTGTAAAAACAAACAAAAAATAAACCACCCCCAAACCCAACCCAGATGTCATCATCAGCTCTAAGCACTTTGATGACAGCTCAGTCATGATATTCTCTCTCGAGCGACTACTAAAGAGGAAATTTGTGCAGCTCTTACCTCTTAAGCAGGAAAAAAAAAGAGGAAACAGCTAATTCCATCGCAGTATCTCCCACTCCTTTAGCCATGGGGGCCTTGAAGATCAATGCTCCATGGACAGGCGAGGTGTAAGCAGCCTTGTGCCCAGCAGAGCAAAACACTTACTCCTGCTGGGACAGAGGCATGCTCCAACTTGCTGTCTCCTCCAAAGCTGGAAGGGGCAGGGAAGGTAGCAGCCATGGGGATTCTTTTCTCATCCATGCGCTTGTGACCACGGTGGATGATAAATCAATGTTAAGGCACAAGACCACTCTGCAGAGCAGGCCAGGCTCCCACGGACTGGAGGGGACTCCAGGGCAGGGCTGGCACCTCAATACCTTCATCAAAGTCTGACTTCGTAAAGGTTTCCTATTGATTTCACTGTGGGCAGAAAACAGGCCAGTCCATAAAGGTTGATCTTACTCTTTTCACTTTTCCATTCAAAATAAAAATCAAATGAACTTGAGAATGTGCTAATTCATGAATCAGGAGGATCTCTACTAAGGTCAGAAAAATGCCCCAGATTAGTTTGAAGCCAATACCACTGACTTACAAAAGCTGAAGAGACAGTTAGAGGCTCACACATCAATGCCTCACACATCAACAATAAAATTTTCATTGCCTTCAGCAAACACTTGCTCAGGCCCACAATATGAAAGATCAAAAGATGCTTTTGTGACAAAGTACAGACCTTGCCATACTCTGAAGCTGCTAAAAGTACCAGTTTTACTGTGAAGTAAATAGCAACCAAGAAATATTTTGCCAGCTCAGGAACCACAGAGACTCTATACATACTGGCAGCACAAAATTCACACCTGCCTCACCACAGCACCCCACTTCTGTGGGACACAGTCAAGTGTACCTGGCTATAAGACTGGCACGGCAGAGAGGACACAGGGTGCTTGTGCTCAGCAATGTACATGCAGTTCCATGTGAAGTCATGTATATTGCATTTCACTGATTTATTTTAGCAACCCAAGTTTCCACATACTGATGTTAATGTTACAACAGAGAACAAGCATTTAGCACATCCCAAAATAGATGGATGAATGAAGAAGAAAAAAAGTATTTACAGATTTCCTATGCAGAGTCCATCTTTTTCCCATTGATGTCAGTGAGAAAAGTCCACTGGAGTAAGGCCAAAGGGTGTCAATGCTGATTGTCAACACACATTTAGGTTAAACAGCTATATTTATTTTTTAACTTAAATAAGGAAAATGTATTCCCTATGCAACTTCTCCCGGTTTATTTCTAAGGTAATACATTAAAAAAACCAACCCTGAAGTTGTTCTACTCACCTGTGTATCAAGCAGACAGCATATTACTGACAGAAGCATATCACATTTTATGTGCAAGTATTTCAAAGCTCTCAGTATTTGGATTCAGAGTTTTAGTTTAGTTCCTACAGTGGCAGGGAACACAAGCAGAGCTGAGGAGCAAGACTGACGCAACATTTCCAAACTCTAGATCTTAACTTGGTCTCCTGAAAGTGTATTTAGGCATTGAGGGCTGATCCTACAACACAAACTGCTACGCTTAGCTTGGTCTATAGAAACACTCCACCATGGATTACAAACACCCAGCAGCAGCCTGAAATCATTGGTTTATACCACACAAGTTTCAGTTTGGAGCTTTTCGCTAAAGACACTAGAATTGTCTGATGTCTCCCATGGAACACTACCTCCAAAGGGAAAGTCATACAGCTACAACACAATTAAAGGAAAGTATTTGTCTTTGAACACAATTATAAGTGTGTATCTTAGGAGTATCTGATTTGATTTGGTAACTTAAGAAGCTCCTGCTGGGGCTGCATGACAAAAGCGATATTATCAGTTCATCTTATTCAAAGGATTGCTATGGGAAAAGTGAAGCGGAATAAATTTATACCACTCTTAGATATGCTAAGTGCTTTGATTTTAAATTTCAGATGTCATTTGCAAATATGAGGTGAAGAGGATTCTTTTTCTACTTTCAACATTTCACAACAACAAAGCGCAATAAAGTTGCTCGTCTTTTTAAAGTAACAAAGTTATATACCATTTCCCACGTTATCATTGGAGTTGCTACAGAAATTTTTCACATACTGAAAATTCAATTTTAAGTAAAAGAAATATATGAACTATCCCTGGTATATTTTTTTCCTTTTGAACTACTTCATCACCTGTATCGAGAAATATTAAAGAAATATTAGGCTGGCAGTTGCTCTACACCAGATGCTGCTCTTCTTTTAAAATGAGTTGTCATTTTAAATACAAGATAAAGACCTTACAAAACTCCACCGAAAGTGAAAGGAAAAACAGTTTTCTTTTTACAGCTTGTATTTTACAGAGATATTCTAAAGGGTCAAATTGTTCAAGGAAAGGGCAAAACCTGTTCATTTTACTCCTAAAGATAGTATTATCATCTTCAGAAAAACATCAAAAAATGATCAGACAAACAAACTTTTGTACCTCATACCACCCAAGTGTCAATGAGAAGAAATTAGTATTTCCCTTTTGCTTAAAAATTATTATTTTGTTCCTTGAAATCAGTGGCAAAACTTGCAGCTTCAGTGGGAACAGTTTCAAGTTACTGCATGCAGTAATCCGGTCCGTGACAGTGCTCACATAGTGGAGCAAAGCCATGACAAACTCCCTGCTGTGTCCCTTGGCTTTTGCTCTGCTTACTGACCCATTTCTATCCCAAGGCCTTCAGACATGCCAGTCCCCTGAGCACAACCACACTGAACAAGCTGGCAGGCTTTACTGCTCACCTCAACTTGAAAACACAAACAAGAAGCTAGCCTCACAATAATACCGAATGTCTACAACATTCCCAAAATTCATGGCTGACACGAGCCTGTGATAGCAGGAGATTGTATGAAGGCCATTTTCCGTAACCACTCCATGGCAATCCTGGCTTCACCAGGTAAAGCAGTAAACTGGTGTCTGTACAATCAGAGTGCAAATCTTTGACAATATGATCTGCATTCGGCATGTGGCATGGAGATAATAGGCCCACATGCCACATGGCCCAGAAATCGTCTTGTAGGGCATACTCAAGTACCTCACTAAGCACTATTTATTAGTATTTCTTGGCTTCCTCCCTCCCCCAGCCTTTCATATCATTTGTTTTCCAGTAAAATTGTTGAACAGTCATGATTTTCTCTCCTAGATCTAGGCAGCATTCTGGCTTCTCAAAAGGTGTGTTGCACAACTGGGAATGTCATTAAGTGGAGACCAATGGCTCTCTTTTTGGTGGTTCAGATGTCAGGGCTAGTGAGGGGGACAATGGTTCCTCATGTAATATAGAAGAACCTCCAGATAGTCATTTTGCACCCAGGTCCAGTCAAGAATTAGGAACATATCTGGCATAAAGCCACCCAGAAATTTCCCAGTGGATCCAGAAATATACCTTTCACATACATAGAGACTCCTGAATAAAGACCTTAACAGTCTAACAGTTAAAATTGACCTATCCTGTAACCACGGGACGATAGAAGACCTCGAGGTTTTCCCAATAATGCAGCTAGCATGACACCGAACATTTTCTTTCTAAAATATCTATAACTTTTATCCTCTACATGCATCTTAGCAAAATCAAGTATGCTATTTTATGTAAAACTCAATAGCCTCACATTCATGAACAGGGAGGCAAATACTTTACATGAAATGAAACTTTCCACTACTGATAAAAAAAAATTATTAAAACGTGTTGAACAGACAATAACCAACTTAATCAGAAGATTGAGGGAGGTTGTGGTTGGGGCATTGCTTTTTTTGCTAGGAGCCAGATTTGCTCAGTGGTCTGTGTCTCCGCAGACACCTAGTGCTGCATGTCTATGGCTGTAAAAGGGAGTCTCCCAAGCTCAAGGGTCCAGGTCTGGAAATGCTGCATGAAACCCTGGAACTCTTTAGCCCCTCTGAAATGAAGTCCTCCCTAACCCACTTGTCCGACCATGAGCCGTTTCTTGGTCCAACAGCAACATCTGCTGGACACGAAACAAATTGCAGTGCCTTCTGAAATTGGCTCGGTGAATTCAATGTTCTGTTTTCTTATCTTTCTACAGTGAAAAATCTGTTGGCGGAGAAACAACAAAAATATTCACGGTCTTCAATCAGCATCTAGAGCCCCATACACTAAGACCAGTAGGAAAAAATGTTGGAAAAGTAAGGCTCTTCCCTACCAAGAGCCTTCTACCAGAAACAGAACTGCAGGAATAGCATGAGGCTTTTTCGTTATTGCACAAATTTTGGGGTACCACCCTATTTTTGTTTAAGTAAAAGAGAAGGGCACAAGGAGAGAGAAAAATGGAAGGCCTCTGAAGGCCTTGTATGGCCTGTGCTCCAAGAAACGGTCCTGGGAGAGATAGGTAGCTTACCAGAAGGCTGGTGGGGCAGAAGCACAGGAACAGGAGATGACAGTGGGACCATGATGAGATTCTCTGGTGGTAGGTCCCTCAGTAGGGTGCAAATCATCTCAATGTGCATGGTAACTGCTGCCTAACATGCTGGTGCAGAAAAGGACAAGCTGAGAAGCAGTCGTGCACATTTGGAAAGATCATTTGAAGCCATGCAAGGAAAAGGTAAGTGAGCACAGGGGCAAAGCACCTAATATCATCTACTTTACACTTCGGGCATACAACATTTCTTTCTTTCACATTGATGCTTTACTTCTGAATCCTAAAACAAATGCATTTGCTGCCATGACTGAAAGAAAAAAAAT
Source organism: Baryphthengus martii (assembly GCA_013396935.1). Taxonomy (NCBI): domain Eukaryota; kingdom Metazoa; phylum Chordata; class Aves; order Coraciiformes; family Momotidae; genus Baryphthengus; species Baryphthengus martii. The sequence continues at coordinate 100,370 of VWZK01006762.1, forward strand.
GGACCACTTTATTCAATTTGTGGCTTGGGATTTATACTCTGTGAGGAAAAAAGGACCCTCATGGTTCACTGACAACCACTGTGTGCAGAACTCTGTGTCTGACTGACTGTCAGGCTAGGCTGGTTTTTTTTCCAGTGACAATCCATTGCGTTAGGGAACAAATGTCCTGTGAGACTTGTTCACCCAGCTCATAACCGTTTTTTAACATGCGGTTCTGTGGAGGTCAGGGGTTTCAACTGTCACCATGGGGCAGACTATTACAATTCTGTCATTTGCAAGAGTTTTTAGTTGTTTGTTTACAGCCAAGAGAGGCAGTGAGCCTGTACTGGTGCAGCAATATCTTTCTTTTTGTTACCAAAGACTATACCGGGTTTTATGTCACTTGTGGGCTTCCTGAGACTGCAGGCTAGACAACTCATGTGCCTGTGATACTAAGAGGTATATCTGATTACTACTCGTTGCAGTGTTAAGTGGAAACTACGCAACTACAATCAGCAATATGTATGCTTTTTTTTTTTTTTTCTTCTAGACCACTGGAGGGCAGCATTTCTATGACAAAGACGAACTGGACACTTCCTTTATTGCATACATATTTTAATGTGCCTAATTGTTATGACAAAGCTAGAGATGGAGCCAACCATTTGGTTTGAAGTAATTCCAAGAGAGATGTCAAATCCAATGGCCGGGGCAACTCTGGAAGAAATAAATTAACATGCTGGGTTAATATTTCAAGCTCTTTGGGAGTAAACAGTGTGTGTGAAGAGGGGAAGCAAAAGCAAAAATATCACAGGGTGCTATTTCGTTTGTTTGTTTGCCAACGACACTTTAGCTTTTGCCATTTGTTATTCTTCATGGTATGCTAGAAAATACGCAAGAAGACATAAAAGTATCAGCACTGCATCACTAGATTTCCTAAACTTATCTCCTCCCCAACTGTTAAATCCCAGCTCAAGGTCAAGAGAAACCACCATTTTTACTGAATAAATTATAGGATAGATGCATTCAGGAAAAATACATTAGCAATTTTTTTTTAACTTTAGTACTGTGTGCAACCACAGCTTAAAGCCTCCTCTCATCACAGGACTTCTCTGAGAAATAAGCCCTGGTGGTTTCTTCAGAGAATGTCCTGTACCTATCTTTTGTATCTTTCTGGTCCACATAGCTAAAAACTGACTGATTGCTCTTTGGTTCTAAATCTTAGATACCTCTCATTGGGTACCACAGACTTCCAAGTTCCAGCAGGTACCGTGGCTTGAACCCTTTCCAGTACCCACCTGTTGGCAGCTGTTGCCATCTGCTCTTCCTGACCGATTCTGCTCAGTCCCTAGGGAAGAGCAGGAAGATTGCCATGCACTGAACTTGTTGTGAACTGGCTGCTCATGTTTTACCTGTATCTGTCATTTTGACTTGTCTGCTCTCTGGCTGTTTTTTGCAATAAGAATTCTGAATTCCACTATGCGTCAAAGGAAAAAAACCAAATGCTATTCCTCAGATGTGGATAATGAAACATGATTCCTTCTTTTAAGTACAACTCATTACTATTAAAAATAAATGTAGAAAAGATTGATCAGATCACCTAATCCTCACAGGTGCTAGTGATTCCTGCATATATGTTTTGTAGCTGAAGTAACAAAGTTTTGCTTTGCAGTAAGTGAAGGCATATGCCCTTCAAGTACTCCGTGACCACAAGCATTACCTGTGGTCTTTTTTGTCTGTTTTTGTGGTAAACCACACAGTGCAGAAAAAGAAAAAAAAAATCAAACCAACCAAACAAAAAACAACCCCAAACATCTATTTCAATGTCTTCTATTTTAAACACCACCGGTTATGCTTCCAGAATTGCAGCTGAACCTTTAGGAACTTCGTTTGGCTGAGCAAATGTCTATGCAGATAAAGCTCCTTAATTAACTTGTCCTATTGCTATTTAGTTGCTTGTTCACTTGCTATCTAAAGACTAACATTAGTTGGCCAGAGTGAAAAACAAGAATCTACTTTTTCTTAACCAAGACAATTAGTTTTACGTTTTCACCTCTGAAAGATTTGATTCATATTTTGATATATCATCTCTAGCCTGCTTCCTTGTTATTCTCCATCCCCTTCTACTTCTGGACTGCCTAGAGGCAAGGCGTACAGCTGCAAAACCTGGCAGAATCCATGGACGAATCAGACTGAATCAGCAAACAATGAATAAAAGTGCTTCAAATCTTGCACATTAGCAGGAATCCCAGCCACAATCTGGAGGGCCAATTCTTCTGCACTAATTCCTACAGAAGGTTTTCCCAGATCCTGGAAACACTGGATAGAGCATCTTCCTGTTTCCTGGAGTACACAGACCATTCATTATAGTATATCCCAGAAAGGGAAGGCTGAGGATAAGCTAATAGAGGTGTCATCCTTTCACTATTTGACTCGATCTAGCTCTCACACCTCATTTAACTGGAACGAAAGGCTGCTGTTAATGCTGAGCCACAGACCCAGGCACAAGCCAGCATCAGGAAATCTGCATTCTGAGCAGCTAGCCCAAGATTTGTGAAAGAAGGTGGATCTTGCTTTCCATTCACTCGCACTTACATTGTGTAAATTATGGCTATTGACAAAAGAAATTCAGCAGAATTCATCCTTAGTGCCAATTATTTAACTAGCACCACCGAACCTATTATACTTTATATCTCTTCATATTCAGCATATAAAAAATTACTACAACAGGATTAAATATCTTATTTCATGGGACTGGCTGCATAAATATTTACAAAGCCAGAGAACAGTAAGGACATCCGAGTTATTGATTCATGTCACATATTGAGAGCTGGGTTAATCAAGGGATTTAAGCAATGCTTTAAGTCAGCATTGTTGAGATTTATTTGAACTGTTCTTACTTTCAACATCCAAAGTTTTACAAACCATCTATAACAATAAAGATTTACAGGCCATTTTGCCATCTGCTTGGCTCAGAACACTTCAATCACAATTGCAAACTTAGAGTAGGCTGAAGAAGTAGTAACAGTTGTGGAAAGTGAATCATTCCATGAAAATAAAGTTCTCGTTTCTTTTTTTTTTTTTTAAAAAAAGAGAGAGAGAATAAAGAAATGTTCTAATCATTTTGATGTATTAGAGAAAGTCGGCACATATATTGTATACAAAGGGGCGTGTTCTATACTTCTCAGTCAGAAATAGACCCTAAATTTTTGGTGGTTAAATGAAAAAGGTATACTTGAGGCACTGAGAACTGCATGCCTTGTCCAAGAAAAGACTAACACCTCCTGTTCTGTATTCTGTATAAAGTATAAGTGAAATTAACATGTTTGTGTCTACATGTTTGTGCCTGTTGCTATGCTCATGCACCTGAAAATTGGCTGAGATTTTAAAAACATAGTGACAACATTAGTGAAGTTTTATTTTTAGAAAAAGGTGACTAGGCCAGTCTCAGAAAATCAAGGACCTTTTAGGATTCCCCCAAACACAAAATCTAATAAAATAAAGCCAAATTACTAGTAATTTCTGAAATTCTAGTTATCATATATGGTAGGAGTTAAATAGTTCAGATCTATGTGCACTCGTTTACTCTTTTAGAAACGTAGATTTAGAGCCTTCAAGATGACTGCACTCAGCTTATAGTAACCCATATTCAGCAGTTCCCATAAGCTTGTTTTTATTATGTGTTGACCTGAATCTTTCGGTTGTGTAAGTTGAATTTTCCTTCTCACCAGCTGCTTGTTTTGCTGGGTCACACCTAGATTGGCATGAAGAATACAAGAGACAAATTTGTTCCTTTCATATAACTACGCATTGTTAAGACAGTATGACTAATTTTGGTTACTTAAAGTAGATTTTTCTGTGATTTAGCCCCATGGTTTCTTGAGGAATAATTACTCCTCCTTTGGGGAAAGCCTCATCAAAGACAAATCCTAACACTTGACTAAAGTATGTCTAGAAACTCAGGTCAATATATGCACTCCAAGAGAAGCATAGTACCTGACACAGTCCAGCTACGTACTGGATTAAAGCAGGTGCTGGGTGTTCAGCAACAGTCTGCAGTGCTTGCTGCCCCTCTTGCCAGGAAAAAGCAATCTTCTCTTTCCCTACAGGAAAGACAGTTTGGAAACCTCTCTACTCCTCTAGCAAATAGCAGAACACTTCTCCCACCACCTCGCTTTTCTTGTGTGCACCATCACAGTCATCGTATTTACTTGGTACCATCTCCCATAAATAGTCACCAAAAGTGAATGGATTCAGGTGAGAGTATCTCTTAGCTATTGGTGTGAGCACAGACCAGTGATGGTCTCTAACACATCACAATATTAATTCTCTTTTTTCTAGAGCAACTTCCATTTATGTCACGGTTTGATACGCATCTGTGCAGCACTGACGTTTCTACATCAGTGCTTTTTTCTGCAGGATCCTTAAGAGATGTGCAAAACAAAAGGAACCTTCACTAACAATCAAATGTTAGTCTAGTATGAATGGATGGAGAATGAAATGCAACCCAGCAGGCAGAGCATAGCAGCTCACAGAAAAGCAATGTAACAGTTGAAGAACATGGATAAAAATGAAGTGCATATTCAAGCAAACTTAGGTGATTAAGAAAACTTATGGCTAGACAGAAGTACAGGGACTAGCATGCAGTCACAATATCTGCTGCTCTGGCTACTCTCATTAAAAGCAGCACGACTTCTTTGAATCAGGCTTTGGGCTACATAGCTCTTCAGATATGCTCTTTGACTCTCTCAGTCAACATCACGTAATAACCAACTATTTTGACCTCCATTCCCATCCTTACCATAAAAGGGTTTTGTCCAACTATCGACAGTTTGAAAGGGTAGATCTAATCTTTCAAAAAAGTAATGTCACCTATGCAATCACATCTTGCTTTGTTTTTAAATTATTTTCAAGGACAGAGTATATCACATGCTTAAGTGCATCACAGCTTTCAATTTGAAGACCTCAAACTATACATTTTATAAGGGTCAGTATTACCAGATAGAGCAATTCACAGCATGATGTAATCTAAAATTGATAAAGAACCGCATTGAAATACAGTTGAACTGTCGTGAATTTAATACAAGAGAACATAGACCAAATTACAGCACTCAAGCATTGAAAAACTGGTATTCCAGCCTCAGCTGTCCTTTGTTTTGAGATTATAATTTTTACAAATAAATCTCTCTATTTCAGCTTCCTCCAGCTTTAAAACATTTTGAATGAGTTCTCCAGCTGTATTCATAGTTGCACACAAAGTACAGGTTCTCCAAACATCTTTATTGATGACCTGGATGAGGGGATTGAGTCTAC
>VWZK01006762.1:110526-137751 GCA_013396935.1 Baryphthengus martii
AGCCACCGGCACCGGCTTCCCCTCGGAGCGGCCCCCGGGGAGCGGAGCTGGTCGCAGCCCTTCGCCCCCGAGGGCCCGGACTGGCGCTCGGGTTAGGCACCGGCTGCCGCCGAGCAGCCGTCCCCTCACGGGCTTGCCGCCTGCCGTGCTTGCTTGGATGAGTCTGCGACATGCCTAATAAGAGACGAGATGGGCCAGGGCGACGAGAGCGACCGCATTGTGATCAACGTGGGAGGGACTAGGCACCAGACTTACCGCAGCACCCTACGTACCCTGCCCGGTACTCGGCTGGCCTGGATCGCCGAGCCCGATGCCCACAGCCACTTCGACTATGACCCCCGCACTGATGAGTTTTTCTTCGACCGGCACCCGGGCGTCTTTGCCCACATCCTGAATTACTACCGCACTGGCAAGCTGCACTGCCCCGCGGACGTGTGCGGGCCCCTGTATGAGGAGGAGCTGGCCTTCTGGGGCATCGATGAGACCGATGTGGAGCCCTGCTGTTGGATGACCTACCGGCAGCACCGCGACGCCGAAGAGGCTCTAGACAGCTTTGGTGGGGCACCCCTGGATAGCAGTGCCGAGGACGGAGACATAGATGGCACCGGAGACTCCGGTGATGGTGAAGAGGAGCTGGAGATGACAAAACGCCTGGCACTTAGTGACTCCCCAGATGGCAGGTCTGGGGGCTTCTGGAGACGGTGGCAGCCCCGCATCTGGGCACTCTTTGAGGATCCCTACTCCTCCAGATATGCAAGGGTAAGCTATGCAATCAGCACCTTCATCAAAACACTCAAACCTGCCTTCAGTCCCGCTTCCTCCCAGCATCATCAGGGTTGTCTCCACTGTCAGAGCAGAGCAGCCATCCATGTGTATACCCACACAAAAATCATGCACAGGCTATGGGGACGTAACATCCGCAAGCAGGCCTGGTGCATGGGGCACAAATGGACATCAAGGCACGAGCTCGTGTACTCATACATGGGCTTTCAGAGACCTCTATGTTCTAAAAGGTTGTTAAAATCCCAGAGCCTGTGACAGGGTCCCATTCAAAGGCCAGGGAGAGCTCTCTCATACCAGGTAATGTTCCTCCATGCACAGATTTTTACAATCAGCCATCTCCCAGTAAAGGCAGACACCTTGTCCAGCCCTCCTATGCGCTAACAGCTCTCTACTCTTTATGAGACGGAGAAAGCATCACAGGAGCAGGCAGTTCCTGGGAGACCAGGGGATTTGGAGAGTTTGTCAGCCTGGATTGGAATCTTCGTTCCTCTTTTCTCATATGTACCATGTTAAATATTTATGATCATGCTTCTCTGAGAATAAGTAATTCAGTTCCTCACTTACCTCATCATTCTATCTTTTCCCTTGTGGGAAATGCAAATTATTAATCAGAGGCGAGGGTTCATTCATGTGGAAGGGACACTCTGTTTGACAGATTTCTTGCCTGGCTACTGAAGGACAACTCCTCCCCTCCTGGTGCCTGCAGTTGTTTTGGAAAGGGAATGCACACTGGTGCGGTTCACAGCATAACTGTGCATAGAGATGGTTTTAAACAGTCACTTGGCTCCTCTAAGTAGGTACCCTTCATACTATTACATATCAGGATAATAACATTAATTAAGGTCTGATTCTGCTCCTGAAGTCAAAAGGAAAGAAAACATTTACTTTGGGAGCAGGAGCAGGATTAGCCTCCAAGATACCTGTATTGATAAGCAGGGAAATCAATGAAGGATAATGCCTTCACAAAGAAATTGGTTTGATTGGGTTGTGCTCCTCTCTTAAATGTACCTTTGTTACAACATAATTGCTGCCAGCCCTTGGAAGGGATGAGTGGTGCTTTGTTGTGGGAGGATGATCGGTGTTCCTGAGGAGGATCAATGAAGTGAGATCAGATTAGGGAGCAAATTGGATAGATGGAGGAAAGAGAAGTGGAAATGCAGGGACAGAGGTGCTGGTCATGTATGAATGTTTGGGGGAACAGCAGCTACTGGAGACTTTTGGTCTGAGCATAGATCCCCAGCAGGGAGCCGCCAGGTCTGCAGACTAAATGAATGCTGGAACAGAGCCTGGAGTTATATCTTGGTGCATTTCTAAAGATTCTTGCTTGCGTACCCATTTGAGATTTCCTCCCTGAACAAAGAAGTTAATGTTTTAAATTAATTCCTTTAAACAGCGTGGAGGATAAAGGAATAATAAAATATTTACCATAGGATGAAAGGATGATGCTGTTGGATTGCAGCTTTCAAATCCCTAATTTCTGCCAAGGGAACAGGGAAACGGAGAGGGTAGGCTGGAGGGTATCCTTCAAAAGGCCTAGCTAGCTTCCTTTAATCAAGCTAAATGTTAGCAGGCATTGATTTGGATAGCAGATCTCTCTGGTGCCCAGGAATCTGTTGGTAAAACACATTTCAAGTCAAAGCAGTGTGACAGTCCAAGATTTTGTGGAACGATCCAAAAGCCAAGTGGATAATGCTATCCCAGTGAAATGGATGCAAAGAGAGGCTAAATCCCCCTTTTGCTTGGAAGCATTAAGAAATTTTAGGTCAGAGAAGAAAATCTATAACCAGTGTTAAGAGTCTTTATGATGTACAAGCTGGAATTCTAGGAAGATACAAATTCCATTTTCTAATTCTCTACACCAATATTTTCATTTGGAATAGGCATTTCATAAAATTGTGTTTGTTTTGGGCTTTTTTTTGCAGTGGATGTTATACAATTTATTCACAATTATATGTGCATACCAGGTAGCTATACCAACCCCTGATTTACCTTTAACTTATTCTTCCTTAAAGAATTGTTGAACTAGAGAAATATGATTTCTGGGCAAAGTTGAAATGTACCCTGAATATTTCATGGGTTAAATATGATTCTTTCACTCGTATCTATGGAGACGTAGGCCATATGCATTAATATTTTGCATGAAGAAAGATGGATTTCATCATCAAAATATGCACATGCTGTCCATTAAGAAGACATTATAAGACATTTAACGTTTTCTAATAAAAGCCATATGTTATGGTTATGGATTTAAAAAGAGATGGACATTTGATTTATGCTCCTGTAACCTGAAACAGACACTGCAAAAAGACCTTAAATTCACGATAGTTAATTTACAGTAAAATAACTGATAGCATCATTAACAAATGAATGGTATATTAAAGCAATCATTAGTTAGACAACAAATCCACTGTTACCTGCTTTTTAATTGCGTACATTACTTTCAGTTACAAACTGTATTTCAGCCATGCAAAAATGTAAGTGCACGTTGTCATTTTGTCAAAAAATACATCCCCAAAATTGTTGTCCTAATTGGATCTGAGACTTGTACCAGTGGTGGTTATTATATACATGTTTACATATGGCACGAAAGTGTATCTCCAAATAATATCTTAATATAAGCGTTGGTTTACATAACCATTATATAGTTATACTTGGGCAAGTTAAAGGTTAAAGGAATGCAGTATGTGAATATTAAATGAAAACCTGAGTTAAGCAAGATTTCTCTGGACTCTATCTGGTACACTAACTCCGTGAATGTTTAGGAACTGCCAATGGAAAGCTCAGTATTTACTCAAATAATAGCCATTTTTTTGAGCATTTTGATAGACACTTCTTACAAATACGTTTGTCTGCTTTGCTTCACCAGCACCTCACTTACACTAAATTTCACCTTGACTGGAAGAGCATTTATGTATGTCAGGTAAAATTAGCTAACCCTGCAAATTTTTTCAGTTTCTTATCTTCCTTTGATAAAGTGTAAGGTCCCAGTCACTAATTGTTTGCCTTTAGGTGCAATATAGTCAACAGCTTCTTGTTAAAACAATAGTGGCTAAGTTTAATTCCCTCTTTCTAAACACTATTTTTTATATAAGATAGTTCTTTCTAAAAAGATGAAATGCTTTTTAAAATGGCATCATCTTCTAAATCTGTAGTAAGAAAAAGTAACTTGTTTCAAATCACAGATTGCCTCAGACACTCCCCTTAGTAAGATAAACGCACTTCTCCATAATTGAAAGAATCCACATTTGGATAACAGAGGCAAAGTCTGGTACCTGGAGGTCTGAACAGAGCAACAGAGAAGGTAATGGAGAAGATAAGATTTACAGAGATCCTGAGTGCACATGCAGACAGACAGGCATCCAGGTAGATGTTCAAAAGCATCTAATCAGGCAGCTGAATAGCACTACATGTCAATGGCTACTGTGCACATCAACTGGTGAGATGTTTCTTTAAGGCTTATTAGAACTGTCTTCTTTTGCATGGTCAGGCAACTTTGTGAATTTATTTTTGATAGCTAAACGCAAAGGGGGAATATAGTCACACAGGTAGCTACACAGCTAGACTACAGCATATCTGAGATTGACATTGCAATAGAGTTCCTGCCTTCTGCACTCACTAGACTTTAAGGTCCCCTCAGCACACAAATGTGTGAAAAATATTTTCTTAGCATCCTCTCTCCTTTATATTGACATCTGCCCATGCTGTTCATACACTAACAAAGCTCCCACTGGCTTCCTGGGAAGCCTGGCCTGCAGCTATCGAAGTTCTTTGCCCGCTTCCTTCTGCCTGTCCTCAACAGGAAAAGGTTGTATTTGTGTTAATTCATAGTCGTTGGGTTAACGCTTGGGAACCAGGAGCTTTTAGCTGAGATTCTGTGCTAGTGCCCATATCCAAATTTAACAGTTAAGCTTCATTAGTGAATCCTCAGGAAAGCTTTTGCAATCCTTCCAAATAAACTTTTTTACTCTTTTTAAATAAAAGCTAGTTGGGTTCCTATGGAAAGTCCTCAACAGCTTGACTTGCCATCCTGGCATACGCTATACAGCTCTGAACTGGAAGAGGAAAGGCTTATGGCAAAAGTCTCCCTCACCCTTCCCTCATGTTCTCCCTTCACATTCCACAGAAGGATCTGTTTCCCTCACTGGCTGATTTTTGAAGGACAAGTTTCTGACACTGAGAAGGAGACAGCAAAAGGGATAGTGGGGATGAGAAAAAGGTATTCCCCTGGGATTTCTTCTATCTTTCTTTTGTACATTCCAGAGTATTTCAACCTTGCTGTGTTCATTTAAACTAATTCTTCTCTATATAAACTACATCCTGTATGTATGAGAAGGATAATGGAATCCTAGTTCCTGAATTCCCATACTGTCTCAAGGCTTAGAGGCTGGGGTGATTTTGGCTCATTCTTTACCCTGGCCCAGTACAGCTAAGTTCAGGAACTGGGAAAAGCATCAAGGAGTGGAAATAGCTACTTATCACCCTTTACAAGGGGAACTGCTGCTGCAGCCATCTGAGACAGGACGCACTTTGCAGCACAGGGGTGTTCCATGGACAGTGCTCTGGGGACTCCCACTGAGCACGAGCAGGTAGGGAGAGAAAGGAGGAGGAGAGCTGCCCCGCACGCCTTCCCTACCCACCGGCACCCCTCTTCCCATGAGAGGTCTCAGCAAAGCGTCCCTGATGGGGCTGCTCTCCCATCTCAGGCCTTTCCGCAAGGCCTTCCCTGAAGCTGGCTGCAGTAATTCTCACCATGCACTTCAACAATTAACAAGACAGCCTAATTTTAACTGCACGCTGCATTACAGCTCTAGAAAAATGAGAATCTTTCCACATTAAATGAAGTTTCCCCTGCACTTGGAGTATAATGGAATTACAGATGGACATCTATTAACTACCATTCTGTTATTCATTATGAATATAGTTCCTAAAATCCCATTTTCTTCCTATTTTTTCCCTCCAAGGGACACGTTACTGCAAATCTTTATATAACCCATCAGTAAGCAGGGTATCATTTTCTCTGCATCCTGCCCAAAGAAGTTTTTGCAATGCTAGCTAGAAAGTGTTCATTGCTCACACCAAGACCCACGTTCAGTTCCTACCCAATTAGCTGAGGTGGGAGCAAGCACACACAGATAACTCCAGACTTCAGAAGTAATAAATTTTAAAACCACCACCACCAAAAGACAAGTGTAGAAGTCATTGGTTTGAATTGTTCAGGAACACACAGGAAGATACAATGTCTTCCCAGAACATCTTACAATCTCTTTGAAGTCACAACTTCACGGGGAGATGACAGAGATGATACTATCCACCTGACAAATCTATACCTGGCTAGTATAGTATAGCCATATATATATATATATACACCTGGCTATATAGTATAAAACTTAGCAGCTTTACATCAAGGAACATTTTTTTTTTTAATCCATTTGCCTATTTACTATTTTATTTCTATTGTTCTAAAACCTTAAGAAAGAGCAACAGCTGTTGCCATTTTAATTTTTGTTTTAATCTTACTTAATTTTTATGTTTGTAGGTCACAAGATTTACTTGATTTAGCTAATGCTGTGGTTGTATGGGTCATATCATCATATGCATACAGATATACATGCCCTCCTATCACTGCCACCTCCTATGATGCTGAGTGAGATTTCCATATGAGGAACGACTTCAAAATTAAACCATCCCAAAATACTTCTGAAAATGTAACTGTGGTGCCACTGAAATCAATATGAATTTAGTGACTGGTTTCAATGTGGTATTTGGTCCCTTCTCTCTTTAATCCATCCTTATGTGCCTTCAGTTATTTTCTTTGCCCTTCTCCTGACATTTGCTGTTTTGGTTTTGGTTAGGAAGAAAAGGCAACAAAATACTGACATTGTCTGTTGGTATATCATGAGACAAAGGATAAAAAGATCCATGGATCTATTATAATATTTCTATTTTAGAACTGCTCACAAAAATGTGATATGCTGTAACTAGGAAAACTATTTTTTCATCTTGTTTTTTTCCTTCTGCTGTGCAGTCTACTATTCAATGGTATTCATCTCTCTTATGTGTAAAAATATGTGGCTGATCCATGTGTATTTATGGTAGTACTTCAGTAAAGTCTGTACATATTGCCTTTCTTTAAACAGAAGGAGAGATGCTAGCAAATCATCAAGAGAGGGCCCAGCCTTACTGTTATTGAAATTCAGTGCCAAAATTACCACCGACTTCAAGGACAGAAATGAATTTTCCTGCAGTATGGTTCAGAATAACAAATTAAATGCAGGGTACTGCTTTTTTTAATAGCTACATTGCCTATTTCCATTCCAAAGCACTGAATCACAATAGATCTTTGCAATTTTTTAGGAACATTCAAGTATATGTTTTCAAAATCGTCTAAAGACATGAGCATCTTTAGCACATTGCATCAAAACAGAGCTCTAATACTGACAAAGCTCTTCATGATCTTACTGACATTTTGCAATGCAAAGGACTATAGAATACATCCTCATTTAAACCACAACTTCAATTAATGTTCAACCAGATCATATCCAAGCCCTGTATTTCATAATAAAAGGGGCAAGCAGGGGTATTCAGATTGAAAATTTGAGCTGTCATTGATAATCAAGTGTGTAAATCTTTCTCATGCAAATACAGATGGCAAAACTAAGTTTCCATTTTGTATAGGCTGAATTGTGTGAAATTTCAGTTTGTTCTTGAGGGATAAGACTAATAGAACAGCCATTTTGAGGTCCTTGCAATTGTATTACAATTAGCTTCTCAGTTACTATATGTTGAATCTGATCTGAGGAAAGAACAGGATTAGAAGGCTGACTTGACTTTAATGAATATTGCATTACATAAATATGTGATTCACTCCAAATGGTACACAGGAGTGCTAGGATCAGATGAAATCAAAGAAATCTATGAATCTATGGAGAACTACCCCCTCCCCTTGGAATATAAACCACATTCTCAAATAATTCTTACATCTCTCTCCTGTGCTCAGTAAGGACTCAGATTTTGCTGTCTTCACTCCTACTCTCGTAAGCGATAGCTTACTCCAGGAATATCCCCGTTTCCTTTGGGCTGAGAACAAGGTACTATCTAGCACATATAAACATAAAAGGACCAGGCCCTAATTGACTTTTATTTCTTTCACATAGGATTTATAAGATATAGTGGGGATTCTAATAAATCATGCTATAAAAATTATGCGTAAATCCCAGTCCAAGGATTTTTGCAGTGATTGCTTATGATATAGGACCCTTTAATGACAGTAAGTTAAAATTGCATTGTAATAGCCCTTTGTAAACGCAATAAATCTCAGATTTCAGTGCACCGTGGACAGCCAGTGATGTGTGTGCTGCACATGAGCTAACAACACAGGCACATACTGCTGGCACATACTTATGTAATTATGTTGATACTTTAGGAGCAGCACTAAATCTTAACACTGCTAGAATTACTTTAAGAAAGGTTGTGGTATTGTGACCACATGAAATAGTTTGAAATATCCTACTAGCTTTTTACTTGAAAACCTGAGAAAGAATGTCTTTATTTTTTAAGAAGCAGTAAAATGGATTATTTGGTTTTGAGTTACAAAGGAGAATGTTATTCTTATTGAGTCTTATAATTTCATAGTGACAAACAGAAGTTAAACCAGGCGTTTTGGTCTACACAACCAAACAAAATCCATCTTCTTTCCTAAATTTCCTGGATCACCTACTAAGCATTCATAAAAAAAAATAAAGAAAAAATGTGCACAAAATTACACCAACTGGATCTTGTTTCAACTGCAGCAGAATCCCTATTCCTGCCCACCTTTGCTCTCCAAAAAATCACATTTAAAAAATTATTTGCATTTCCCTATTCAAATACAGAAAGATCTGGTCAGTTCAGGTTGCTTATTATTTGACATACATCAGAAATTTGGCTGCAGATTTCACTTTGAAAATTCATTCCAATAACCCTGCTCTAGCTTTCAGTTCAGATTCTTGCAGTCTTCCTTATGCCAAATCAATTGACTGGTATAGATGGTAGAGGCCAGTTTTGTGATTTATCCAGCTATTAATTAAAAAAACCCCTTCAATCAGAATGCTTCTGATTTGATAATAGACTTCAAAAGATGAGCAGGGAGAAACTCATAAAAATGCTGAGCACCTACAACCTCCAGTGGAAGAGAGGTCATGTCTTAGAGTAGAAAAGGACGTGGGCAAGGAGTTAAGCGGCCCACCTTGCAGGGCTACTGCCACAGCTACCACTGATTTTAGTGGGATCCAGCCAGGGACCCATGCAGACCTGTTTTAGGAAAAAATTTTCAGGACAAGGACAATTGTGTAATTGCCACAACACTTAAATGGGCTTGCTTTCACAGCAGCCTCTGATCTCTGCTCTACAAACAAGACATGATAGACATCAGCCACATTGCACTATTGCTCTTTCTTTTTTTTTAGCATGGATCTCTCCATTGCTTCTATTGTGGAGTTCTGCAAGGAATCTAGTGATAGTACATCTTAGTATTTCTTGGGAATGTGTCCTTCATAATGCAGAACAGGTTTTAACTTAGGCTTTCTCAGTAAAGCCTCAGTAAGGACAAACCAAGAACCACTTAAACACGCTGTTATAGTTCAACCAGTACCAGATGGAGTCAGCTGATGGGGGTAGGGGTGGCATTCAGTCTTCTTTGTTTTTGAGGCAGTAGCAGATCAGCTTAGATCTGAATTTTACTTAAGCAATACTGAAATTTAGTGTTCAGCTGATAGGAGTTCAGTGTTTATCCTACCAAGAAGCCACAAAGATGCTAATGATTTTATTAAAAGACCTAATGTAAATTTCAAAACTGTATGGATTACTTGAAATGTTAGTTATGTCTAAGCAAAAGGAAATCAATAGTGTGAAAGTGCATTCACCTTTCTAAAGACAACATCCTTTGGAGAACCTGCTCTACTAAGAAAAGCAGCTTAGTTTACCTTGCAAGTGTCAATGACATGGACTAAAGGCAACCGAAGAGTTTGAAATTTAGTAGCAATTCTATAGTGTCTTCAACTCCAGACCACAAATTCATCTTCACATATACCACTATCAGCTACAGCAACTCTTAAAGCTGCACGTTTACTGTCCTTACCCTAGGACAGCAGGATAAGCCTTTTTTCTTATTAGGTGATCTTCAACATTCATTCCCAACAGTCCACACACATCCACAGAACTATACCCAGGCAGGCCTACAGGGTGTGAATTTACTAGAAAGTAAAAAAACCCACCACCCTCACAAAACCCCAAACCTGAGATTTGGACAGATGATTGTAAGCGACTGAATGAATGCTGAAGTGAGCATTTGCTACTAGAGTTGACTAAAGTCATTATTTGTTCACCCTACTTGCCTACTTATTTCTCAGGAATCCTCTCTGGGGTTTCAGCAAGCATCTGTAGCGTGCCAGTAGTACAAGGGGAGCCATTTTCATGTAGCTCAGAAAATGAATATTTGCAATGGCACAAGTACCCAAACAACACGTTATATTAGCTCATTAAGCCATGTCATTTGGATATGCTTCAGCCCTTCTCTTTTTTCTATGAATTTTACTCTGTGTGGAATCAATCATACAGGATGTTTAATCTGAATATGTCCTTTTCAAAACAGGTAAACAACTTTTCTCTAGTTGCTTGCTTTGCAGTTTTTTATCTTTCCCTTACTGTTCATTGCAGTTAACTAGCACATTAGGGTTACAATCTCCATTGACACCTCTAAATTCTATTACTGTAAAACCAGCAAGTTAACAGTAGGCATCTCTGGGACTGGAGCATAAAATCACCCAAAGCTATGATTCTTCTAAAGGTGTGGTATGCGTATGAGCTGTGCCAGCCAGTGCAAAGACAGCAGGGCTGGGCACTCACCATCTCTCCATCGCTGCAATATAGCAGGCAGTTCCTACATCTTCACTTCTGGGGCCAGACTCATGGGAGAATGTATCCATGTCAGTTCAAACTTAAAATTCCCAAAACACTAACCCTGCAAATGTAGTTTTTAAATACATATTTAAATTCCACAGTGCCTACAGTGTTGTTTCTGCCTGTGCCCTGAACTGCTTTAGTGTAGTTGGAAACTGTCTTATATCCAAGCCTTGTTAATGCCCATCACTTTTTTTCACTAGCTCCTTGCTGAATACAGACTGAATATAAGATGTTTTGAAAAATATGCTCAAATGAAAACAGGAGAAACTAGTATTGTGGAACAGTTTCCTAGATGCAGTAATCTAGTGGCTACAGTTTTTTACTTAGAATGTGAAATTTTGGGTTTAATATCTTCCTCCAGCTGCAGGATTTCCAATTTTCATCTGTCTTTGCTCAAGAGACTTCTCTACTTCAGAGAGCTGCATAATCCAGGCAGTTAGTGAAGTTGATTCCGTTTGAGTGGCCTGCAGAATTCACAAACCAACATACTGGGTATGTGGCAAAGCAGCAATTCCTAATATTGTGGAACTAAGAAGCTGATCCTGTGTGGAAATTCTGGGTTACTGAATCCAGCAAGATTAATAGCAGAAAAGAGACACATGTAGTGACCCTGTCAGAGCTAGCATAACTTTAGCATGCGATGACACTAGTTTTTTATTTTCAAGCACTCAGTAGTTCAAAGCCATTTCCTGTTAGAAAATAACTGTATGTCATAGTCATGCAGTTGACTCCAGGATGAGCCACATGCGATGATTTAGTGATCTCTGAGCAGCCCCCATGGAGAAGGAATGTACAAGACACACAAAAAAGCATGAGATTATACACAGAAGTAGATGATATACAGAAGTAGAGAGAACATTTTCACCTCCGAGTCTGAGCAGTTCCGCCACGCTGAAAAGTGAGCTCCCAAGGCAGTGTGATGACACATCCCCTAATTTGTTTTGAAAAGATCTACGTTTCCTGGGGCTATCAATCTGTCACTTTTTGGTCATGCCATGTAAATACAAGCATTCTTAAAATCTTTGAAGGCTGCCTTTTCATCAATATTTTAACATAAAAATTATTTTAATTTAAATGGAAATTGATTAGTTACATTTTATTACTTTTTAACAAAAGTACATTATCACCATTAAAGGAACGTGATCTCAAACTATTGCCAGGATAAATTTAACTTGGAAAAGTACTAGAACAACTCTTTGCAAGATTAGGGCCTTTTACAGCTTGTATGCTTTAGTTCTGGTATTAGCAACCAACATAGAAGCGATCAATAAACATTCCAGCTATTACATTTACTGGCTTCATGATACACATAAAACTAGTGCAAAATCTTACTGGAAACTGTGAAGGGTATATTGGTAAATAGCCCTTTCTACTGTAATTTACCTAATAGAGGAGTCTTGCCAGAGGCTCTAATGAAGCAGAGGCAGTTTTGCAGTTTCACTATCTGCTATCAAATATTCCTGCTATAACAGAAGCACAGTTGTGTTAGAATTTAGAACTGACAAACATTGGAAAAAACTATTTTCTTTCGTTGTTTAAATAGCTTTGCTGTGCAGTCTAAAGAACAAAATGCTTGGAGAATACACAAAGCATTTGAAAACCTGATTTAATTAAAAAAGAACATACAGAATAGTGATATTCTACATAAGCACAACATAACAAAGAGCTATAAATAAGAAATCACGTCATATTGCACAGCCTTCAGATTTAAATTCAGAGTAACACGTCCTATTTTTATATCCTGCAGAAGAGATTAAAAAAAAACAAACCAACAAAACTTTCCTTTAAAATATGAATGTCATTGAAAATTTTAAAACTGCGACACTTACACTATCTAACGTAGGACCGTAGGATGAAATTGTAGAACACATAGGGACTGAATTGTCCTATCCTTCTTTCCATCGTAAGTGAGGACCTGCAGGGTAAAAACTCCAAGCAACACTACAGCTTAGCTTCACTTATGTGCAATGGACTAAAACCAAATACTTAATATTTATAAGAATCATTGTCAGTGTCAAGTAAGATGAAGCTTATAAAAATAGAACCAAATCAGGGAATGAGCTTTAAGACTCAGTTTGTAAATGCCTCTTTACATATGGTATTATTTATAGATATTTTTCTAATCTGTTCTGCTATCTTATCTCTTAAATTATTAGAAAGGAGGAAAGGAAGAACTACGAAAAATGTAGATGAAAGAAAAATCTTACTGGGAACTGTCACAGCAATATGAGCAAAATCCGGGAATTCTGGAGCTCTGCTTCTAGGCCTCTTGTCCTCTATATCCGCTACATTGAAAACCATTCCAGCCTATTAAGTATATACTTAATGTTTTTAACTACTCTCTTTCAACAAGAGGAATGGTGTTTTTAAGACTTTGTATTTGGCATCCAAAAGGCCACTACTGCATCTGAAAATATGCTGAAAACAAGCTAATCACAAGCATGTTTCAGACAATGGGCTAACTCTTGTGTCAGTGGGCTCGCTAAGCCTTGGACAGCCTGCAGTAGCAAAAATCCCCTTTAGATAATAAATGTTGATCTCACAAAGAAAGCCACAAGAATTTCAGCATCACATCCTCATTTTCATTGTTCCTTTTGAAGTCAATGACAGCTGCAGATGGTCTCTTCGAGATAATCCCCAAAATTCTTAAACTAGGTATAGAAAACGTTTTAAAATGTCAACTGCCATGGCTTTGTATGTCTATTTACCATCATCTGATAAGGCGACTGCCAGTACTAATATCTCCCTGCATCATGAAAGTTCTGTGACTCTTAATGATTTATGAAAATGCTTTTTAAAAATATCTACAAAAAGGACAAGATATAAGGAAAACATTATTAGAATTTTAAACAAGTATTCAATAATGAAGTGCAAGATACTCAAGACAATTGGGATGGAAGTCACCTTGTAAGAAAACTCAAAGGAAGAGGACACATCCACAAAGCTTCTGCTGGGTTCCTGCAAATAGGGGAATGTTATCTTTCACATGTAGGTCATCATTATTTTCATTCTGCTGGAAGGTGGAGAACTGCCATGAAGCAATTAAAGCCATTTGTTCCCTTATGTGGAGACTCACATTACACAACCTCCATGAGACAGGCATTAGAAGTGGGTAAAGCAGGCATCTACGCTCTTCTCTATCTACATGCGTACGGTCCCTGCACAGAGGAGCTCTGTATCCATAGGCTTCTGGTTTCATCATTTGAGTACCAGTTTTATAAGCACCAGTGTGAAGTACTTTTATGTACTCTTTTAATCCAGCTAGGACTTGAAGCCACTGTATGTCTGCCGAGAACACCACACACAACTGCTCTTTGATTTTATGACATTTCTTGCAGATAAGTTTCTCCTGCCCTTGACTTCAGCAGCAAAGTCTAATTCAGACCAGCAGGAAATTTAATCTAATCTCTTTTTATCCTGATTTTCTTAATTCTATTTTAGAAGTATGATGTACTTGTTTACAGGTGTGAAAATTGCAGTAAATTTAAGCAGAGATCCTAGACATGAATGTTAGGAACAGCACCTCTTTTTTATTTAGGCACAAGAACATCTGCTCACATTGTTCATTCCAGTAGCCAACCAGTGCCAGTCTAACAGATGTAATTTTATGGTAGCTAGTTACTAATTCTAGTAACTGTAAAACTTATTGCAGAAATCCTTTTCTGTGGCATTCCTTGCTCCTCACTTTGACAACTTTAGCAAAGAACACGCACACAAAAAAGAGATTTCTCCTATGAACTTGTCCGTGACTGTCCATATAGAGCAGTAGTTTGGTCTCAAGGTCTTCCTACAAGAGCTATAATGTACACAGCTGGCAAAGGGCTCAGAAATACATTCAGAAAAAGGCATCAGAAAATGTATGTGTGGAATCTACGTTCACAAGTCCTTTACCATATTTATTGAGAGACAAGCTGTATTTTGACATATCAATAAAGATTTGGATACAAATGGAAACAAATATCTTCTCACTGCCTTGCACTGCATTATGATACTAGCTATAATCAAGAAGAATCTCCAGATGACATGAAGTCCTGCTATTAAATGCCCACAGGCCACAAACACACTTTTAAACCAATTTATTAGCCCAGATTATGAATTCATCTAGTTAACAAACTCATCATCGGCCTACATCTTAGGGTAGAATACATTTTTTTTCTTCAAATACACCTACCTTCATCAAAGTGCTAAGTAGTCACTCGTGGGTTTGAATCTCCATTATGCTGTAGCAGTGATATTATTTTTTAAACACACATATGGAAAGAGATGAGCTAAAAGTCAAGTCAGCAAGCATGTCACCAGCCCCTCTAATATTAATTCCACATATTTATCTTTCAAATCCAGCTACTTGGGAGAGTTGCAAGGGAGGGAAAATGTTGATGAATTGTTTGGGATTTGTGTTTTTGGAAGCTTGGCAGATGATGTTTAGGGAGCCTTCTCACAATATACAGACTTTTTGGCTAAGAAACAGGTTCTGGAGTATCACAGCATTATATGTATTCTGCAGTTTAGATCTAGACACGGTCAAATAAACGTTTTGGCAGGAAAAGATTTTTTTTTTCTCCCATTCCTCCTCCTCCTCTCTAAAAGACAGTTTATTCTAAGCTTCTCCCTTTTCTCCATAAGAAAAATCCCAAGCTTTTTTTCCCCCATTATTAGTTTATTTTTCTTCCCTCGTGAAAATAATGGTGGTCAGAAAGAACAAACTAGCAAAGTTTAAGAGGGAATGACTGAAAAATAAAAAGCAAAGGATTTTCTGCACAAAATTTTGTCAAAATATTTGGATAAGGAAAAATATCTTGTCAGTTTGAAGTCTGCAGGATATATGTGACAATTTTTGTCAAATATTTTCAAGGGAAAAAGGATATCTTCCCCCCCCACCTGCTTTTATCTTTTCCATTGAGTTATTTATAAACACACTTCTACTTACAGTCCTTCAGCTAGTTTGAGGTGGGGTTAGTTGTTTTGTTTTTAAATCAGTGTAGATCAGAAAAATACAGGCTTGCTCATGAATTTTTCTTCATGAATGATTCTCAGCCTGGCTCCATGTTTCTCTAGTCCTTTGTGGACACAAAACCACTCTTCCTTTCAGAAAGATCAACATCTTGTCCTTGTGATTGTTTCTCTTTCACTCAGAGGCTGTGGCATCAATTCTGGGTTTTAAACACCATTTTAATTGTTTCTGATAACTGCTCTTCTGCTCAGTGTGTGGGATGATGTGCAGTGGAGGAACTGCAGACACCATCAGACTTTAGAAGGACACTCTTCTGAAGTGGAACTACAGAAAATAGTAGTTCCAATGTAAGCATTGAGGAGGAAAATGCCTGCAGCAGAATGTTGCAACAGTAAATAGGAGATGGGAGGAGGCTTCAGAATTAGAAGAACAAATCCCTATAGGGAGAGGTAAGTCTCACCCTTCAATCTTCACTAGTCATCAAAGTGTTGGAACCCTGCAAAAGGAATATAGAATGACAAATCACCAGCCTACTAGTAGAAAAATAAGACTGTCAAGAGCTTAAATTCTCAGACTATGACAACTTACAGCAAATCCTTTTCCAGCAAGGTGAGAACCTAATCAGAATAATTCAAATGAGTTAGCAATACGCCAGTACGTTGTGTGTGTGCCACAAGCAAGAAAGCAGCCCTCACAAGAGACCAGGAAGAAGGGAATTTACAGAAATAGATTTTGTGGTCCAAAGAGCACATTTTGCTGTTGCGAACTTGCCAAAGAATTAAAAAAGGGTTAGGCTCCAAAGTTAAAAGCCTCACATATTATCACGAGCACTCGCACTGGAGAAGCCTTTGCTTTAAGGGCATTTGAGGATTTTGGACAGTGTGTTCTGATCATTTTTTTCTGTAGCCTGTGAAAGTGAAACACCTTAACTGCTGGCACAAGAGCATCTCCCTTTAAGGCTCAGGGCAAGCCCCACAGAGCAGGATTCCTATCGGCCTCCCTCTCCCCCTCCCCCTTCCTTCCCAAGGGAGGATACAACGGGGAATGAGGAAGGAAGCGCCTCACACCAAATTGGAAGTTAAGACTATGAACAAAATATAGTAAGCACAGAGATAAAACTGGGAAAAGGAATATGAAGGGCAGAGGGATATACAAGCATATACAAAACCAGCTTGCAGATGGGGATGGATTGGGCCGAGCACGTGGAGCCAGGCCCAACTGCGCTGAGGTGAGCTCCCAGCGACAGCACAGCCCGAGTGAGAAAGAAAAGAGAGAGAAACTCGACCTTCCTGTGCTTTTATAGAATATGGCAGGGAAGGGGAGGGAATACCAGCTGCCCTCTGACCCCTCAGGGTCCTGCAGTTACCATTTGTCCGTCTTCCCTCAATTTGTTAACTCTTAAACCACAACAAAGAGCTTGGCAGGGAAAGGGAAAAAAAAGAAAAAGACAGCTAACTTTATTTCTTCAAGAGCTCTAGGGCGTAGACCTCAGCATTACAACATAGCTAAACCAAGTTTTCCTTTTAGGAGTCCTGCACAAAAATTATGGTCTTCACCACCCACAAACTCCTTTCAGCTGTGATCCAAGGCTAAATGGAATTTCAGCAGAAAACTACAAGTGGTCTACTAAATATATAGGGCACTTGTGGAAGTGAGGGAGCCACAGGCTCTTGCTCTGTCAGACTAAAAGATCCTGTGCAAGTTTTGGTGGCAAGTTCCCGTAGCTATCATTCTGGGGGTGACTCTCATTGTGCAGTAAATCCACGAGACAATTAGCACCCTTTTGCCCTTGTTTGATCACATTAATTTTTTAAAAAAGGAAGTCTAGACTAAATGGACAATCTTTAATTGCGAATATCTGCTGTCTAATAAAAAGATGTGGCTTGTTAATGTATTCTGCCCACCAAGGACTCCAATATGAATATACTTTTAAGATTCAGTGGCAGATACAGTGATGGAGCAGAAGCAATAAGGAGAGAGAAGGTAGCAGACAGAAGTGGTATGGTCTTGTGTAGGAAGCACAGGAATGCATCAACTCGATCTGACTTAAAACGTGACCTCTGGCAAGTCACAACTTCTTGATAGTGATTTACATCTATATCAAGATAATAGAACATTATTTATTTACCTCTTCTGCATATTGTGGAAATTAGTTAATGTTTGCACTGTAATTTGGAGATAGATCTCAGAAACTGGAGGAATTTCCAGTATCATATTTGCTTTAAGCAGGTGAAGAGAGGACATCTTTTTGACACAGACAGAACAACAGTTGTTCTCCAAATAAATCAGAGGGATCAGAAGGGAATCTTTGCTTTGCTTTATTCTGATTATTCAGCATTCCTCAATAAGTTTGACAGGAAATGAGAAAGCAAAGCTTTCGTAGATCAGGGAGGTAAAATTTAGGAACATTAACACTGTATCTACAAAACCTTTCTAAACAACAGTTAAAAATTTGGAAGATTTTTTTACTCTTTCAGATGAAAAATTAAAGCAAGACACACCTGTTAGAATGTGCATAATAGATTATTGACAGATCTACCAAATAACTTTAATTAAATAATGACAAAGTTTAAAAATGGAATACATATACCCCCAAATAGACATTTTAAAGCAAAACATAACAAAATTAAAGCACTATCAGACTTAACTGGACCCTGCATTTTAACTGGCACCAGTTTGCAGCACTCTCATAAAGCCAGAAAATAATTTAAGTGAATTAACCCACTGTCTCCATAATCTGAGTATTCTGAATAGAGATTTCAAACTGAAGGAGCAAGTTATACATCAGCCCTGAAGTGGCAATAGAATGAATCCTTGAGCTGTTGTCAGAAAACACATTGCCTTCCCAGAACAGGCAGACTAAGTATGAGCTGAGAGCTGTGACTAGCAAAGTGGGCCTCTTTCAAGAAGACCAGCACCCTACAGAATAAGATGCCAGAGCAGATGCTGTATATGCTGAAGCCTAACATAGGCTGAAGTGCCCTGAGCAATCACAGAAAGGCACAAAGCATACTGGGGGCAGTCACCTTCTCAGCTGGATTGGCTTTATGAAATTAACTATCTTTATATTACAAGATCT
This sequence comes from Baryphthengus martii, assembly GCA_013396935.1. Taxonomy (NCBI): domain Eukaryota; kingdom Metazoa; phylum Chordata; class Aves; order Coraciiformes; family Momotidae; genus Baryphthengus; species Baryphthengus martii. Next base: position 129,279 of record VWZK01006762.1, read on the forward strand.
GTAGCACAAAGGCATCAGACAGATACTGAAAATAAACTATTCACTTTCTGAGGAAACATTGAGCCAAAAGTGGCAGAGATATTATTACAGATCAGGATGGGAGGCAGAGAAGTCAGGACAGACATGACACAGTAACATATCTCTTCTGTCACTGGCAGTGTGCTGGGACAGACAGTAGCCTAGTTACTCTGTGGAAGACTCAAGGAGCAAAGCAGATGATACAAGAGTTGCACATCTGCTTTGTAGTTATTTGAAAATACCTTTGACTAGGATGCAGACCACAAAGTGTTGGAGATACGTGAACAGCACAAGACCTCTGGTGCCTCCTTTCACTGTAACAGTCTGGTAATTCTAAGTCTTGCTACAGGTGAGCAGAAAATACCTGGGTATCTTTGATATTGCTCAGGTGCTTTGTGTTCCTCAAAAAAATGCACTGGTTTTGAAGAATCAATTCTAACTCATATTTAGCACAGTTTTGTTTCTTTATGACATACAGGGATGGCCTGAAATTGCTTATGTCCTGCTTGTCTAATTCATGGGATCAAAAGTGTCAGATTTGACCTCCCTGTTTGTTTTTCTTCTGAAGTAATTCCTGAAGCTACCACAAATTACTCCTTTTCCAATTGGAAGAACAAGGGAAAGCTGCTAGGATTTTAACGAAAAAAAACCTTTCTTCCCCAGTGTTCACTGATTATAATTAGAGTGAAGTTAATCAAAACATAAAGCAAAACAAACAAAAAAAAATCTCGGAAAGCAATTATGTGAGAAATATGTTCCCCAGTCAATTACTTGCTTTTTGGGCTTTAGCAATGTCATAATTTCAATACTTATGCAACCACCATACAATTTTCTAGGTCTGAATTTTACTTTAAAGCAGAAACTTCTCACCAACACTTCAGGTCCAAACTCAAGATCTTTTCTTCCATAAGAGAAAAAAAAAAGAAATTAACTTCCTTTTAAGTCTCCACACTTTCAGCCTCCTCAGATGCCACCACTGCACCACAGAAGAAACTCTCAGGCACCTTCCTGCCTGCTTATTGCAGATCAAGTCAAGGGCACTTTGAATCATCTGGGAGGTGCTGCCTCATAGCATATGGCCCTTGCAGAAAGAAATTCCCCAGGGAAATCAGTTTATGGCAGATTTCATATTGTGCCAGGTTAACAGCATATATATCCCTGTCCTTTTAGCTTAGCTTGGAAGAAATGGTATTTGCTAAAGCTGGATAGCCAAAAAGAATACTTCAAAAATAAACACTGTAATCAAATATGTCTTTGTAACATTTATGACTTGGCAGATTGACTTGCACATCAGGCACATATTTTGATGGTTAATTTTGAGCCCTTAATGCTACAGAGTAGTCTTCTATCTGGCTGCTGTCTATCCTTTTCAAAAGGCAAAGGAGTGCACAAATTATGTTTAAAAAGAAGTAGGCATTTTCTACCCACAGTATAGAGTCACTGTAGGCGGATTATTATCCAGGAATACTGAAGAGGTAGGAAGTCTGTGATTTAACCCATTGATTGTAGTCTCCTTGCCTGCTGTTGTTTCTACTGCCAACAGCCTGAAATTATCCATAGAATAGGATTTTTTCAGGTAGTTCAGCAGCACAGCAGCTGCATTTCAGACAGTCATCAGGAGTTAAAGCCCTAAAGTAAGGATTTTATTCTGAAATAATAGCCGGTAAGCCTGCAGTAGCCTGCAGTTGCCTCTCCTGATGTTGACAACTGTGAGGTTGTCCAGTTTACTCCTATTAATATTCCCCTCACCAGACCGTGCGCTACAAATGCCATATATTAGCAGAACAGGATGAACCCTAAACCATCTTACAGATGACTAGCAGAATTTTGAAGCCTATTTCTTCTGCAATACCTTTAACTGCTGGGAGAACAGAAAGCAATAGCTTTCACACTGCAAACTGAGAAATTGTTACATCAGTATATTGGCATGACCTTTAGCTGATACAAATAAGCACAGAGATGTTCAGCTGAGCAGAGCTACCTGCATATACTCCAGTTGAGAACTTCGCCTTCTACATGGAACTCAGAAAAATATTCTGAATTGTGATAAAGAAAAATAATTGGCGTTAAGGCTGAACATCTCTAAATTCCAGTGATTTGCCTACTCGTTGCCAACAAGGAGCATCTTCAGAAATAAGACCTATAGGAATAGTCAAAAGAGGAAGATTTATAAATGTTAAAGATGAGTTTTAGATTACCTTAAGTATCACTGCTCAACTTTAATGTTTACTATTTATGCAAAGAGAATATGATTTTACTTATCTATGACATCTTTTTTTGCAGAAATTCAAAATACTTCACAAAAGTGACCTGATCTTTTCAGTACTTCTAGTGAGATATACAAGTATTCTTCCAATTTTCTCACAAAATGTGCTTAGTTCCAATGGGTGCTGCTTCGAAACCCAGTATTTCTTCTCCCTGAGAATGCTCTCAGTATTTTCAAGGCAAATTGGCATGTGTCACAACATCTTGGTCTTCTCCCCTGAATACCAACCTTGGATCTCTAGAAAACAAATACCTTACTAGACTCACTGAGGGCCAGCAAGACGCAGACAGGGACATAGGCATGTCCCCATCCCGTCCTGATCACACTTGGGGAGGAGGCCAGATGCTGCTGGCTAGTGCAGTCTCCGAGAGAAAGAGACCAGGCAAAGTGAGCTAGGCCCACCTTTTGAGAGGGGAAAGAGGAGATGTTTTGCTATTTCAATGAAAATAAAAGCTGCACCATGTTAGTCATGGTCATGCTTGAGGACACAAATGAGAGAGTAAACCCTCAAGAGGAGAGGGGAACGCAGAAACCTTTCAGTCCTCTCCTCAGTAGCAGCATCTTCTGCAGATGCCACCCTTAGTGACTTGGCCACACTGATGTGCAAGGTGCTCAGTTTAAAACTACTGCAAATAAACTGAAATTCTTATTTCTAGTCTGAATCTCAGTGGCACTTGGCAGAATTTCCATCGTAGTCAGACACCTTCTATCCCATAACAAATGATATTATATAGCTCCAGAACTTCTTCACATTCCTTCAGCAGCCTGTTTGTAGTATTGTCCAAGGGTCCCATTTTAAATCCCACACATGGAATTTATCATGTCACATTGCTGTTTCTGCTTGGAGCAATACTTCAGCGAGGCAGCTGAGATCCAATCAGCCATCATACATAGAGCATTACAATTCAGGCTCCTTGCTAAACAGAAGCCTGGGCAAGGACTTTCTGACTACCTTAAACTCCTGAGGCAGTTCTCTGTTAGATAAAGCACTGCTCAGTTCTTCTCTTGAACTTCTTTAGTAGCTGCTGTATTTTGTTTGATAGTTGACCCTGTACCTGTTAGTATAGCTGAACAGAAATTCTTATGGGTGACCTTGTTGGGGCTGAAATTTTGACTCTGCAACTATTTCCACTTTCCCTCTAAATAAAAGATAATATAAAGAAAGAAGAATTTTAGTTTTCCAATCTTTTGTAACACAAATTATGGTGAAAATTTTTAAGATACTTAAGAATTGAGGGCACCATCAGCAAAAATCTAAATACTGTTTCAAGACTGCGAGATGCTGCTGCTCAGGAATAGACAGATATAGATATTTCAAAAATAACTTTTCTACTGTGAAAAATTCACTCAATATTTCCACACCCCACCCCCCCAATTGTTTAAAAAGTGTACTACAGCCCTTATTACTTTATTATCCTGAATGTTTTTCAGTATTTTCTTGGAGGAACACTCAGAGGCCCCAGTAAAGATCAAGACCATGCTCTGCTATCTCATTGAACTAGGGAGACTGAGATTTGTTTTCAGTGGTTATTAATATAAGCAAAAGAATCTTAATTTATATGGATACGTACGTGCATATATATATTTAAACTGTGAGAAACATTTCCCTCTTTTCTACAAATGTGCAGCCTAGCTGAAGACTAGAAAAGACATCTTTCTAGAGAAGATAGAGCAGAGATCCTCTCCCAACCATTAACCTCAAGGACCTTAAGTCATTACATTTTTAATTCAGAAAAGTTACTGGGATTTTTAGTAAGTTTTTATACTCTTCTTGAGCCCTGAAAAGATGAACTGATAGCAGTCAATTTATTTGTTTCTATAGATGTGACTTATGAATAATTAAGTAAGCCCTACACACTTCTGAATATTTCTAAAGCATTCATAAAATAGTTATCTATCTGCTGTACTTCACAGACAGCCATTTGCCGTAACGTCTTTGGCCTTCTCTGTCAGAGTCCACCAATCAATGCAGTTTGCATGCTCCTAAGTTTGTGCCCCTCTGTAAGAAAAGCATAACACCAGTAGAAATAGGCATTTAAATGTTATTTCTCAATAGCTGTAGCTGTATGTTCTTTTATTGCCTATATACTATTCCTTTTTCTCAGCAGAATGTTTTTCTGTCCTAAGAAGACAGCAACTAAGGCAGTGCATTAATGCCCATGTATCCAATTTTAAATCACATTGTACTCCAACATATTAAAATTGATTTTCCAGGGAGAAGAATACTCTCCCAGGGATGGCTGCCGTCTTGGGTCTCATCAGCTTTCAGATCTCTCAGCTGTTCATTTTTTTACTGATATTTCAAGTATTATTTTTTTTAATCATCTTTTGTCAAGGACCACCCCAAGGCGAACAGATTGAGAAGCTACTGTCTTAGGAAACTGAAAACAGAAGGGGTTAGAGCTTGCTAAAGCATCTGGTGAATTCAGGCATATACTGTAAAGTGCTACACTATGTCTACAGAAGGATTAGATGCCACATGGCTTTTATCTGACTGAAGCAGTACACACTGGCAACCACAGTACTGGGAGCTTAGAGACCCAGTGCAGCAGCCTGGATTTTATCCATCTAATCTCTCTAGACACTTAGAATATGCCACTCACTGGTGTGCTCCATCTTAGCTGATAGTAAAATTGGTGGGTAGTGAGGTAGGTGACAGGCTGATTGACGGCAATGTCTTCATTTAAAGCTATACAATGCCACACAGAAGTCTAGAGCAGTTTAGGCTCTACCGAAATTTGTTGGTATTCACACAAGCTGATCATGCTAAAGTGTGGCTTATACAATCTACTAAATAATTTTCTTAAAAAGAAGTTGAGCTACCTCAAATCCATTTCTTAAAGCAAAGACCATCAGCATCTCAGAGGATACTTCACAGCGAGATTATGGTAGGAAGTATCATTTCTCCCTCTTGAGAATGAGAATCTGCTTTTCCACTGCCTTATGGTAATCAAAAAGAATACTGGCTAAAAGCTACTTGTATTTTACGTGTGATCTCTAATGCCTCAATGGCAAAACTAGTGCTGTCTGACAACAAGCAGGTACACGGACCAACACTGCTCGTACTCAGTGTCACAACTCTGTTCTGCATATCATGCAAGTAGGAATCAAACAGACCCTTTGAGGCACATTTGGTGTTCATCATTTGCTACAAATAGATGAGAGGAGCTAGCAAGCATGAACAGCACAGATGGAAATATAGAGATGCTCCTGTAGGGAGTGGTTCCTGCATATTAATACCCATAATAAAAATTTGGGAAAGCCTTTGCCCCGCTATTTCTTCATGGTGCTCCTGCTCAGAGATCCAAGGACAGACTGAATCCCACAAGCAATCCCATAAAAAGTTCATTCTTGATGAGCCTTCAGTCAAATCCTAAAGGCAGGGTTTCATGTAAAGGAAAAGGGACTGTACTGAGTTTACAGAGCAGGAAGGTCTGTTTCTTTCCTTTCTTAAGGGCCTTGAGCTCATCAGGTGAAGGCAAATTAGATCCTTTTCACCTCCACCAGCACTCTTATGGAAAATTAGTCCAGATAGTTTCAAATCCTCTGTTCAGCAGCGACCCACACAAGAGCTTCTGAATGCGTATTTGTTTAGCTCCTGTGGAAAAATCAAAACATGTTCCCCTTAATTCATAAAAGAATATCTGGAGGTGGTGGCTAATTCTGTCCCAGTTCTTCTGTGCCCCATTCAATCTCTACATCGTGAGGCTGTTTCTGATCCAACAGCAGCACGAAGACAAGATTTCAGTAAAACTTGCATTGTCCAAGGTGTTCAAATGGGCATAACTTTAAAGCATTTCCCTAGAAAAGGCTGAATTTGTATTATTTGCAATGAGACTGTGACATACCAGAGTTTTACACCCTTCAAATGGCAGGGATAAGATGAAGAGAATTTTTATGCTCATGACTGTCTTTCATAATGGAGGAGCTTCATCTCTCTCAGTGCCATGAGTTGTTGCAGTTTCTGTGGTAACAACTGACTGCTTAAAGAAGGGGAAGCATAGAAGTCAATGTAAATTGCAAGCATGTAAGCAATGGTTACCTTGGGGTCTCTTTAACATACACAGTTTTTTGACTTTGTTTACAATCATTTTCTGAAAGGTAGTTGTTAAGTTTACAATATTTGTTAATTGTATTTTGGAAGCCATTGAGTAAATGTCCTATATTATGTACTTTATGTGCCATACTTTGCCAATACATAAATGCAACTTCTCATTCAGGATAAAATCCATTTAAATTTTGTTCATACAAGAGAAAGTCTTTCTTTAGTCCACCCTAGAAAATCAGATGTATACTCTCTCAATGAAAATCACAAAACAGAAAATATAAAAGTACAGAGTATATGTGTATATATAAAATGTATACACTTATATCAAACAAATCAAAGCAAATAGAAGATGACATGATGTGAAAATAAGAGCAAGTAAAGCTATTTTGTATTCTGTTTTCATGGAAGGAGTCTCTTAGTATCAGGGAGAAAACACAGGTCAGAACACCAAAGCTACTTAAGCACTTAAGGTGACCAAAATGAAGTGATGAAGAGGACCAGGCTTAACAGCTTTCATTTAAAAAGGCAGTTCATAACCAGAGTTAAGAATTCGGTAATCATACACAAAACCTTTAAAATAACTTAGGAAATGCCTTCAGAAATCAAGGCTGCAATGGTTGGTGCCATTTCTTTCACTACCCACATCTACTCACACCCTACTTCTCTAGAAACACATTCTCAAAATGGAAGCAACTTCAAGTGCCAAGCTGTGTTTCTGGTTTACTGAATTCCTGCAGCATACTGAAGTTTCATTGAGTAGAAACTGAGGCATCCAGACCAGTTTGTTTAGTCATGAAAATAACAGAAGAATGGAAGACAAACAAGTTTCAAGGATGGAAACTCCTGAACTGGTTTTCTACCAGTTTCTCACAATCCACATATGTTTTATGAAATGTGTTTATGTTGGCTAGGAGACAGGACTAGCTGCTTAAAAACTAGGACACAGTCATTCATTTCTCTCAGTCGAGCTCTGAAGAGTACTCTTCAACACAGAGATCTCAGGCTGCTGTAACCACAGTGTTCTCAAATAAATTACTTTCTTACCTGAACAGTAACAGCAATACCAAACGTCCCATAGAAATCTGTTGACATACACCAATACTTTGCAGCCCAAGTTCTGCTGCAGTCAGTGACAGATTTACGCTAGCAGAAGCAAGATTGAGTCGTTTATGGACATCACCTGATGCACTGGTTACTTGGCCAAAACCAAACAGCCTCAGAACAATATATTGTGCTTGAAACCCCTAGTTGTTTTCCTGCTAGATCTGACCACCATAGAGTTGATGTCACTTGGCTGTGGTACCCATGAGCCAGGGTAATGGAAGGTTCCAGCTCCTCCTGGAGCACTCAGACTCAGCAGTGCTGCAACTGCATTTCCAGCTGGTACATCACATTCTTTAATATTACATTATTTTGGTGGTTTCTGACTGGAGGTGGACCTCAAGTTGCTTGTTACAGAGGAGTCCTCCTAGTTAGGGCTGTTCTTTGGCTTTTAGCATTTACTTTCGCAACAGACAAGAACAATTCCCATCACCTCCTGGCTGTTTGTCGTTGCTCTCCATCATATCAGGCTGTCACCACCAGAGATGCAAGCTTATTACAGTCAGCACCACTTCACAGAGATGGAGATGGCCCTAGAAAGGCAAGCAGCAGGCCTCCTCTTCTAGCACGACACCTTCTCTGCTGGAGAGAGCCTCAAGTCACCCCCATCTACTCCCATGCCAGAGGCACTGAGGCTGCCCAGTACTATGGCGTAGGCAAGAAAGAGGAAAATCCCAAGCAAAATCCCAAAAGCCACACTAAAGATGTCCCCCATGGATGAGCTTTGTTTTAAGCAATGAAAATTGCACATCTGCCATGTCTCAACAGAGCCTTCACTTCTCCTTGCTGTAGTTTCTCTTTCATCTCTCAGTACCATCACATAATCTCTTCAGTCAGTTCAGAGAGACAAATTTGAGCCAAATCCACTTTCAGCTTGGGCCTGTTCCTACTTAGGATTTTTAGATAACCTCATGTTTGAAGGCAGCTAGGACCCAATCCATGTGCTTTGAAAAGGATGGTGAGGAGTTTGTCTATCCAGAGTGTCTCCGTTTAAGGCTCAGGGCAAAAAGACAGAGAGCAGAATTCCTGTGGGCCCCCTC
>VWZK01006763.1:0-44227 GCA_013396935.1 Baryphthengus martii
ACTGAAGTCAAGGTAGACCACATCCACTAATAATCCATCTGATTTAGTTTTACTGGTTTCATTTTATATCCCTACAGCATGAAAAACCCCAAATCAAAACCAAATCTGCTCTCCTTTAGTAAGAAAATAACTGGAAAAATGCAAATTAGACCTACAGAATTTTGAATATATGCCACACAGAATTATTTGCTGAGGCATATAAACAGTGGCATTCAGTGAGGACACCTCCAGTTTTAAGAAGAAATTTTGGAAAGTGTATTACTTAGTTAAAAGATCTGCTTTCTGACAACATAGCAGAAGACTTATAATTTACTGTCATGCAAGTCTACTATTTTACGTTTTATATTCTTCCACAATGAACTGATTTCTGAATATATTTCTATTCATTTAAAATTCTTCTTAGAAATCAAATTTACCAAGTATATATTCTCTCTGCATTGTAAAATTGGTCTTTTTTTGTGTTAAAGTATGATCTCTCCTCTTCTGTTAAAAAAAAAATAAAAATAAATATAACAAACTTTTATATTAAACACAATACTTGTGGGCAAGTTTTACTCCCACAGAAACCAGTAAATGCTTCCTACCAAGAAGTGAATGTAAAACTTTGTGAATAAATTTTTAACATACTGTATTGAATTATATTATTACAATACATACTATATATTGTCAACTTTATCACATAACTCATAATGAATTACAAGAACAAAGAGTTAAATTCTTAGATAATGCAACTTCATCTGAGTAGGGGGGACTATTGCTAACACAGAACTGGCCCACAGTTTGTAAGTGGCCTGGGGGAGAACTGCAGTAACTTTGTGTCAGTAAATGCAATGCTTTGAATCTACATCTAAATATTTATACCATCATCTAACGTTCTGTTTTGTTTTCTTCTCTTCTCTCTCTTACCTGGATTTGTGTTACACTTGAAAAAAAACCAAACCAAAAACAAAACAGCTCAAAAAATCCTATCAACTCAGAAATGTGGGTTAAGTGTGTATTCAATTGGCTAAAATCAAGAGAGAGCCTTAGGAGTACACTACAGAGGATTTTTTTCTTTTTAAAATGTTTTTGTATCTTAAGAAACACCCCTTGTGAAGATGTTAAGTAAGTAAATTATTTTCTATACAATTTTATGTAATTTGATTAAGTTTTAGCAGAGGAAATTCAGTCAAGCTTGAGGACTGCCTAAAGATTCAGTAGAAAATTACTATAATTTTTTCTTTTAAATAGTACTTTTATGCAAAACTAAGTACCTGAACAGCTGGACTCATCAAGGCTGAAATCAATGCAGTCTGTAATGCCATCACAGCGCTGGGAGATTGCTATACATTGATTAGTTGATCCACATAACAAAGAACCGTCAAAACAATCATTAATGGCTGAAACGAAAAGTAACATGACAGTTGCTATGAGCTATATATCTTTTTCTCACTGTTAAAAAATGACCAGAAAATCTGATTCATACTATGGTATATAAAGTCGCATCTGTGTGACCTCTACAAGCTTTCATCTTCAAAGACATACAACTTTACTATTGAGTAGACAAATAAGTAAACAAACACAGTGCACAGATGTTACAGAAGCTGGATTTTCCCATGTTGTATTTGTGAAAAAGAAGGGGGCATATTTACTTAAAACATAGACAGAGTTAAGCTGCAAAATCTCAGTCAAAATTCACAAAACATATCACAAAACATAATCAACTGTCATTCATAACCTCGTTTTAAAAGGACCGAATGAATTTTTAAACACAGATTTAAAAAAATTGACATCATATAGCTTGCTTTTATTACAAGAAATCAAATACTAAAAGATAGTTAAGAATAGTAGAGAAAAACTATACTAAAAAATCTAAACTTGCACACCTTTTTTATTCTTGGGAATTCAGTTATATTTGATATGTTTGTCCAGAATTGTGAGGGGTAAATCTTGCTGGAACCACACAAGACTTCAGTTAAGTCACTGATCTACAGGATGTATGTGATAGTCCTGCAGACTCCTGAAAAGTGTAACTCCACTTTATCATTTTATCTCACGCAATGTTATCTTCTGTTACCTTAAACTATTGGTTTTTAAGGTCTTTGCTAAGGTAATTTAAGCTGATCTCTGTCATTATGACACTAATGCAAATCAGAGGGAAATCTTCTGATTCCATCAGTTAGATATATTCACATTAGCTTGTGAGTTTGGAGTGGGAGAAAGAATCTGGGAATATTTAAAATACCCCACTGCTGCATCTAAATTTCATAATACTTTCGTCCTCCTGGACATCAAGAACCTGTGTACATGGCAACAAGCCTTCCAGGCTGGATGGCCAGGCTGCTGTAGGATGCATTTGTTCCACTCTCAGATGTAATTTAAATCACTGGTCTATATAGACTGCAGGAGTGTGCTAAATTTAAAAAACAGCAGTTCAATTTAGACCATAATAATGGAGAAAAATTTTGCCAGTGAACTCTTGCCAGTTTTGATATTGTTTCAGAAATACGAAATTACTCATGTGAGTAAGGATTTGTGAAATCAAATCTTTTAATTACATGCACTATTTACTAAAGTCTGCAGAAAAATCTATAGAATACTAGCAACTATAAATAGGAGCTTGCTTTTGTTTTCAGTTTCATAGATTCATAGAATGGTTAGGGTTGGAAGGAACCTTCAAGACCATCTAGTTCCAACCCCCCTGCAACAGGCAGGGGGCCACCATCCACTAGACCATGCTGCTCAAGGCCCCATCCAACCTGGCCTTGAACACTTCCAGGGAGCGGGCATCCACAACCTCTCTGGGCAACCTGTTTCAGTGTCTCATCACCCTTACTGTGAAGAATTTCTTCCTGACATCCAGTCTAAACCCACCCTCTTCCAGCTTGAAGCCATTACCCCTTGTCCTATCACTACAAGCCCTTGCAAACAGCCCCTACCCAGATTTCTTGCAGGTCCCTTTCAATTCACCTTTATGAGAACTTGAAAGTTCTGGTTGATTTTAAACTATCAATATACTGTTCTGCATGTGTGTTTTTATCAAAGTCTCTTCAATTGACTGGAGAAGTCTTGATACTGATAGGGAAATTTGCTGCTAGTGACAGCAGGATAAAAGCAACAAGAGCAGCAAAAATCTCCTTTTCTGCTCTCCATTCCCTTGACCACTCAGTCTGGCAGTATAGGTTTGTGGCAGACTGAAAAAAAACCAGCAGACTGCAGCGTAACTCAACATTTGTAGCATATCCTATCATTTATCTCTTGCAATCATCAGCTTTCCAGAGAGTAACTGACAGTCCCATGTCCTCTGCTGCACTTTCCTAACCAAATAACAATCTCATACTTATTGTGGTGCAATCAGATCCAAATCCTGGACACCCTTTGCAACCTTGGGGATGACATCTCAATGGTATTTGAATCAGTTTTATAAGTGATCATTTGAAAACAAATACCCAGGCTGTAATGTAATTACATGTTCAGACTAGGACTTTAACAGAAACAAAACTGGAAAATTAACATGAAAAATATTCTTACGTTTTTTAGACCTTTTTTTGCCTGCATTTTGAGGATGCTATAGAGTACTACTTATGTTTTGTCATGTATTACTAATCATATACAGAGATTCAGTTCTTGAGCTCCAAACTCCACTCAAAGATGTGGCAAGAACAGAAAGTATAATTTAGCCCTTTACTATTTCCCCTAGTCCTGGACTGGCTGCTGGACTCATACCTGAGAATAAAACAGAAGTAGTGCTAGTTATTTTTATATCTATTGATCCGTTTACATCTGTTGATCATCAAGGCGCTTTTGACATGTTCCTTTACCTTGAACAAACTCAGTGCACTGAGATTTTTATACTACTTACAAAGGGAACAGTCATAGCAATAGATCTGACAGCTGAATACTTTGCACAAATCCAGCATTTAAGACAGAAAGGCCAATGACACTAAGTTATTGGTGTCAAGGTAAAGAAAGTTAAGAACATATTTTAAATATTACAGTTTTGCTCTTATTGCATTGAAACTAAAATTAATATTGCTTACTGTTAACAGAGTTACAAGTAGCTTCAAACTTGTCCAACTAGTTCTTTTTTACTTTCATGAGAGGACGTCAGTGGTTTTGAGATAAAGACAATAAATGGAAGCATTAACAATATTGAAGACATGAAAGTGAAAATACCATCTTTTTACCTATATTTCATTTTTAAGGTCCAAATGAAATCTGTAGAAAGGATATTAGCACTTCGGTTAGGGTCTGTGGAAAAGTAAGTATATACTCCATTGGTGCTAATATATTTGTTTTACACCATTACTATTGTAATTAGGAAAAAAAAAATTAAAACACCCATAGATAAATAGGTGAGATAAATGACTCTTCACTAAAACTAACACCAAGAAGAGTGTTGGCCAAGCAGAACATCTCTAACTGGAACACAGTTCTAAGATCTTCTTAAAAGCAGCAAGTAATAAAATCCAAATTACTAGGTATAAAATGGTATTAACATAATACTGTACAACATAACTTCTGAGTGAACTCTACAGGAAATTCTGTCTGCATAAATCTCTAAGTCATGCAGAAAATCATTTCTGTGGTAGAAGCTGTGGTTTTAGTAGAGATCTGACTAATGCATTTTTTTGTTTGTTTTTTCTTTGTCTTGGCCTTCTTTTGGGTTTTATACTTAATCTCTGCAAAATGTAAGATGCATTTTTACAACTGGTCTTCATCCCAGAAGAAAACTTTCTCTGATGAATTCCTGAAATCAGAAGTCAGAACCTTTTTGACCATCTATTGTTACACATAAATGAATGAAATTGCTAAGAGATGTGGTACACATAAAATGGAAGGTGCCAGTAATTCCTAAACTGAAATGTTCTACAATTGGAAAGATTTGATCTGCACCAAGGAAAAAAAATAAAAGCCAAACAACTTTGCTACTTATATCTTACTGCTACTCAATTTCAATCCAAAAATCTGAAAAAAACCCATTCCAAATCTGTGCTATCACTACAGTACACATAAATTGGAGGTACTAGCAAAACAATCAGTTTTATAGATTATGCAGAAATTTCAATAAATAAAATTTATGAGATATTTACTATTTCTCTGAGTTTTTCTGTCAACAAATTTATATGGTATTTCACATCTTGAAAGTAGACAGCTAGAGATGAAATGCTGCGCTCTCATGGCATATAGATTTTGACTGAAGAATCAGCTGTGACAGTCATCAGCTTTTCACTGATTCTATTCCAAACTACCACTAACCACTTTTTTTTTTTTTTTTTTTTTTCNTTTTTTTTTTTTTTTTTGCTTTGCCTGCAGCCAGTGTCTTGGTTCTGAGAAGAAACATGAGTTGCTGCTTCTGTATTATCTTACATTGTCAACACTTGCACATTTATACATAGGCAAAACTGAATTTTGGACTAACAATGTGATTACAAATGTCACTGTTTCCATTCAACTCAGAACACCAAGGTAAGAAATATCTGTGAAGAATTTTCATTCTTTGAATAGACTAGGACTTAATTTGCTCCCATTCCCTGAGCGTTGCCTAGAAGTCAAAGGCAATGAAAAATATTTCAGTTGTTTGGGCAATATCAATAATCACGGAAATCTGGTGGCCTTCAGATTCTGAGATTCTAGGACACATTAGCCTACTGTGGTGTGGAGATGAGATAAACATGCCCTAGGATTACCAAATCATGCAGAATCACAGAATGGTAGGAATTGCAAGGGACCTCTGGAGATCATCTAGTCCACCCCTCTGGCCAAAGCAGTTCACTCTAGATCTAGTTGCACAGGAATGTGCCCATGTGGGTTTTGAAGTCTGCCTTCACTGTATCCTCTCTCACCAGGACACTGACCTCATTCAGCTGCAGGCCTACATTTTCCCTAGGCTTCCTTTTCAAGTACTTATGTATTTGAAGCAGCCATTCTTGTTGTTTTTGATATCCCTTACCAAATTTAATCCCAAGAGGGCCTTACACTGTCTCACTGCACCCCTGCATACTCTGGGAAGATTCTTATACTTCTCCCAAGTGGCCAGTCCCTTTTTGTTTCACATTCTGTAAACTTACTTCTTTCCTTTGAAGTTTCCCTGAAGCTTCTTGTTCATCCATGCAGGTCTCCCATCTCCTGTGCTTGATTTCTTACTCATAGGGATGCATTGATCTTGAGTTTGGATATTGGAAGTGGTACTTTAATATTATCCAGTTCTTTTGGACCCTATTACGTTCTAGAGCCCTTTTCCTTGATGAGGGCAGAGATTGCTGCTACTGCGTGAACAAATGTGATTTAAAAATCCTTGAAAGGTCAGTACTGCCTTGAATTACAGAATTGTGAAAGTCTATCTATCTGTCATATTGTAATCAGAGATGAGGCAATGCAAGTGCACCTGACTGATCTATGGAAAAAAGTGGAAATGTTTCCAATTATTAGCAGAAATACAATATCTATGATTTTAAGCACTTATCAAAGTCAATAGCCAGGGAATAAGAATACGTTATTTGCAAACATAGAGTGTGTGTCTGTTTAACACATTACATATGATACAAATAGTATTCTTCTTGATCAGAGAATAGTGTATTTTACATTACACTTCACTATGTTGCTCTTTTTCACATCAGTGCTTTAAAAAAGTAAGTTAGCATCGCCTTAACTACAGTAATGAAAGTAACTTACGGCAGCCAATTTCATCTTCGTTAAGGTGACAGTCAGGCACACCATCACATTTCAGGAGGGATGGGATACAGCCTTTGGAAGGACACAGGAATTCTGTTTGCCTGCAGGAGCTGGAAGGCATGGTGGTAGGTATTTCTGTGGGACAGTTCATTTCATCACTTCCATCCTTGCAATCTTCAACCCCATTGCATTTTGCAGAGAGGGGGAAACACTGCTGCACATATGCACATGTGAAATGGTCACTACTGCAAGTTGGAGGGTGTGGATGAGCTGATCCTAGGAGACAAAAGAGGAATATTTATTGACTCTCTTATTTCAATAGTCATCTATACTGCCTTTGAGATGTACATAGGGTCTGCTGGAAAGGTAGCTGATTTACATTAGGAAACTCTTTAAAAGAACTCCAGAATAACTTCCAGAAAAACATAACTCCTAAATACAGAACGCACTATCAAAAACATTGTGTTTCATCATATTAACTTCATTTTTGTTGCAGTATTTTTCTTCTAAAGCTCAGATTCGGCAATTGTTTTGATCCTATTACTGTTTGTGCCACGTACATATAAAAGGGTTAATATCAAAGTATTACTAAAATTTATCTTTCACTTTGTATCAGGAAAGGGTTAAAACAGCCCTCAAGTTACAATCTTCCTCTGTATATTGAATGGGTGATCAAAAGTGAAAGATTATATAGGTCTGAATCAACAAGGAACTTTATGGAAGACTATTACACATAGTAAAGTCTAAACCCTCAGCAGAGTAAGAAAGATCTTCATAAAGTAATAATAAAGATTTTTACTGATATAGTTTATTAACACTTTGATTCTGTAGTAGTTTAATGTAATAGAGAATTAAATCAAGAAAATACTAGATAAAATTTTTGAGGGTACAGCTGAAAAATGTATTTTTAAATTTCAGACTAGGGAATTCAGACATCTGATGAAGAAATATCTCATGCTTACTTGCACTGCTGAAGAAAATACTGCAAAAAAAAAACCACCTTTCTGTGATCACTTACATAAAGAGATTTGTCTCAGACACCTAAGTCCCTCTTTCTTCCTACAAAAAAAACAAAAACAATGCAACTGAATTTTACAAGCAGAAGCATCAGAACTATGTGTGGAAACTGAATTCTAAGAAGCTGGCTATGCTAACCCTGTGTTCTTTACATGAACAGTGTCTCCCACGAGAGCAACATGATGCATTCCTGTAATTTTTGTTTTAGATGTAGGAAAAAGGAAAACCCAGGCCGGGGTTTTACAGCAGGAGAAATTTGCTGAAACATGCTCAGTCTCTAAAATACCTGCTTCATGAATAACTATAGCATCTTGTGCAAAAAAAATGAACTGCTAATGCATTGAGATAAATGGAATACTAGTATTATTTTAGTAGCTGGTTGGTTGTGACAGTTAAAAGGGAAAAGAGCTGAAACTGCTGTCTAACACTGACCCTTACTACCCTAGAAATTTTCGATTTTCATGTTGACTTTGTCAGAAAGTCATAATTAAAAACCTTCATACAATGGAATATTCCTGATGTCCTTTCATATCACTCTACCAGAAAAATGTATTTCATACATTGGACATAAACTAAACACAACACAATAATAATGGATTCTGAAGCATTAAAGGTAATAAGCTATTCATATTTTGGCTTGTTTGTATTCAGAATTACATCCCTCAAAGTAATTATGTCAGAATTACGTCCTTCAAAGACATACTTTTTAATGGAATTCAAAAGATTGTATTTTCATTATAGGTGTTTTATAAATGTGTTAGTTTCCAAAAAAAGATTTTCATTTATACTACTTCAAAAGGCTTATGAAAGTTGTCATTAGATAATTGATTATACACATTTAAATCACATAATGAATTTATTTTTAACAAATGAAAAGTATTTTAGATTTTGCATTCTTTTCTACTTTGTTCCTATATTTTAGTAGATAAATAACAATAGCAGCACATAAAGATGTTATAATTATGTTTATCATGAAGAATTAGAATATAAAGCCATGATTCTGCCAAGACACCAATAAAGTGTATGGTAAGTCATTGAGAGAACATGTTTCTCTCTCTTTATTGATATAAAACTGGCACTATTGAAAAGACAGCAAAACCTACACAATGGATTTTTTTTTAAAAAAAAAACAACGTATTTTGTATTTTTAGTTTGCACTTACTCAAGGAGGGGAAAAAATAGATGTCTGATTCTATCAGATAGCATTTTTTTCCTTCCATTATTTCTGACTATTTTCCTCACAGTGCCTAGGGAGCATTTAGGCAGAGAAAATGACTTAAGATACAGTTAGTTCCACTTAGGCGTGCACTTTTATTACTGTATAGTCCAGTTTTAGTTTCTCTGTGTTTGTTCTGATAGAACAGAAATTAACCCCACACAGTTCTAATACATTCGACTTTCTTATGGTCACTTGTTTATGTTGCAGGAAAGACTGTTTATAGCACATATGTGAAGTTTTTTTACCCAGTTTAATTCCCTATACCTGTTCTGTTCATTATACATTTGCTAAGAGGTTTCTACCCAGGTTTGTTCTAAAAAATTGAAAATCCTTCTTGAACTGAATAATGCTTGAATGTGTTGCATGTTAGGAGTCTGATCCTGAGTGTTAAAATATCTCTCGGCTTTAGTAGCACCGATCAATTTAGCCTTATGGTTCCAATCATATAAAGTGCTTATTCATGTAAATAAACCCATGCTAAACTCAGTAATTAGAAAAATGCTCAAATGCTTTATTGAATAGGGGATTATTTATTATTATTTTATACCATGATACCCTACTGTTGTTGGAAAATAATGTGTAAAAAGAAGTACTTCCTGATTTGTGTACGAATTATTTTAGAGTGTGCAATATTCACTTAGAGCATGGAAGGTGCCTCTAATTTATGCTAAAGGTTGAATTAGGGGTAAGGTTAACCCGGGGTCTTGAGGTCTGTTTTATATTTTTAATATATTAATAAAAATCCAAAGCAACATCCTGAAATCATCAAAATCATTTTAGATCGGAACAATAAATAAGATGAGAATAAACCTCAAAGACCGTAAGAATACCACCTTGCTTATTAACTCATATTATGTATTAATTAGTTCACATCTCTTTGGTGTCAGATGTAATAGAAAAATTGTGGTCTGGATGACATTTTCTAAAATGTCAAGATTGCCATGATCTAACAGAAATGTACTCCCAAGTGAAATCTATTTTCTTTACATAAGGCAGGTTATAAATGCTTTCCTTAATTATAAATCAAATGTGTCTAGTAAAAATTTGAAAACTTATAAAACATCAATTTGTATATAGTTAGCATTTAAAGCTGACTAATTAGGAATATGCAAATCTAAAAAAAATCATTAACTAATTCCAACTGAAGTCTCAAGCAACATAGTGATGCAAAACTAATTATTTGCATTCAAAGCTGCTATCTATGCAATTATTTATATTAAGCTCATTATTGCAGTATCTACTACTGACATGTTTCATTCTAAAGAGTGGCAATATCAGTTCTGTTTTCCTGCCGCTGGGAAGAATTGTACTAAAATGTTAACACTGCAACGTGTTTTGCAGTGAAAAATGAGCTGACACTAATGAGAAACTCATCACAAATACTCTCCATTGTGCTGAGCTACAGAGTGGGATACTCGCCTATCTCAGCTTTAGAAAATAACTTTAAACTTATGCATACACATGAATATTGACTCTGTAGAAGAATATGAAGGTTATGGAAACAGTAGAATCTGAAGTGGGTTTTTTTCAATACAAATTGGACTGCCTGTTTGTGGCCCATGGACCATTTCAGTCACTTAAAATCGTTATATTCAACAACTGCCTAATACTGGCATGCCCCCAAAAAAATTCCCTGAGCTTTTGTAAAATGCAGAAAAGATGTTCCCAACCCAGCACTCGTCTCCTGAGCGCTGTGTGGCTTTCATTTTCAGACCACATTCAGGAGTGGAGAAGATACTGTACAGGTTATTTAAAAAAGAAAAAACCAACAAAACCAGTATCTATTTGAAGCTGTTTAAGCATTTGAGATAAATCTACCAAAAATGATGTGTTTTAAAGAACACAGGATAAAAGCCTAGCTTTCTGTATCCAGGTTACATGATCACTGAAAAGCAGGACTTGAGATCCTAGGGAATATATTCAGTATTTGCACACAGATGAAAAGCAAACTAATCAAAAACAATTTCAGAGAAAATAACCTTTGCTCTGCAGAGTACTGATTTAGATCTGCATGAAAAACAGCAGCAAATTGTTGATGTTTCTTTATAGCTAAAGAATCATGATTTTGTAAGTAGCAAGCTGAGGACATGTCCCTATCTATTTGACTTTGTACTCAGTGTTTTATTTTAGACTTATTTTTACATTATATATGGCAAATAACCAAAATTAAAGAAAGGATTTTAAAATGTGCATATAACATCTACTTGTACATCATAAAAAAAAAAAAAAGACATTTTACTTAGGTCCTAAAAAATTAATTTTAATTCAGTCCTAATCCTAATTTCACAAAAGAAACCTATTCACAAAGCGCAACTCTACAGACATCCTCACACTTCGAAGAGAAGTTAGGTAGTTGAGATAGATTCAAAAAGGCAAAAATCAGACCAATGTGTAAAGCAAACGGAATTTGGCATGTACTGCTTCATGAACTGCAATAACTACAGCTGAATATTTGTATTTCATTGTTGTCTGATAAAATGGCTGCTCTTAACCACATTCTTATTTCCATGTGCTAATCATCAAAACATCTGTTACACTAAATAGAGCTCATAAGCCAATGATTTGGGAGGAAGGAGCCTGTACAGTATATAAAGTGTTAAGTTAATAAGTGCTCATCAACCAGGACATAATTACATATTTGTGGGATAAGGATTTGTTAAAGGCTTAGTGTTGTTTGATGAACACTTTCTGTACACATAGGCTTTGCTTAACTTCACAGGTCGGCACTGTAAACATTTTGCCTGTGAATCACAGGGATTCAGTCACCAGAAATGACAGAGCTGCTAGTACTCAAATGCTAATATAGAACAAATTTGTGTGTCACGCAGTCCTTAGCACAGTGAGAAAGACAGAAACACACTTAACTTGAATAGTACAACGTTTCCACGCTATCCACCTCTTTTCTGCCTTTCTTACTGAGATACCAAGATCTCTGGTGCAGAGGAGGTCTCCATTTATACTTATAGATCACCTAGAAGAGTGAATTCTGATTAAGACTAGCTGACATTAGCACTAGAGTCAACACCAAGAAGTATGAAATAAAGTTACTACATGCTATTACACAGCATTAACTCAGTTGTATCAGAGCTTGCTCTAAAGCCTGTATAGGTAAATGGAACAATTTATATTTTAATGAGCCTTGCATCAGACTCTTGAATACTAACAATTTGTCTGATATATTTGCATAAATAATTTCCCTACTAAATCTAATAAAAACAGTGGACTATTAACTGTAGCTAAAAGAAGCCAAAAATAACCCCCTCCAACAGTTTTCGTTAGACAAGAGTAAAAGTTAATTACAGGCGCAATTCAATGCAATAATTAAGTTGAAATAAGTGACCGTCCTCACTTCCATTTCAGTAAATGTTGGATCAGGGCATAAAATCAGCTCATTCAAGGTGACTGCAAGGAAATAACCTTGTTAAAAACCAAATAATCAGACTAAAGTTATTCAAATAGTTTAACAATCTGTCCCTGGTCTTTATCAGTGTCAATAAAGCTTTTGCTAGAAAATAAAATGTTCATTTCAAAGCTTCCTAAAAGGCAAAAAAAAGGTGAAACTGAGTCTGGCCACTTGAGTATTTAAGGCTCTTTCTCATACAGAAGTATGGGACAGGGTGCTGGAAAGGATCCCAGAGACTCTGGCAAAGCCAGAATGAAGAAAAACAGATGACTTCAGAGTTTTACATGTCTGTGTAAAATTGTGCTGAACTTATTTTAAATTGTCGTTGTTTGCTAACAAACAAACATAATGGAAAACACACAGGTTTACTGCCAGTCAAAACCAGCTATGGCTTAGAGTTTCCACTCAGAGAACTGCCACTTTTGGCTGGAACAGAGTGATTACCTGGGACAGCAATATGGCAATATTTGTCATATTTCTGCTAGGAATGGTCTGGGAATTGCAAGCTATGCCTGCTCTTGTTATAGATTTATTTATTTGTTTATTTAGTAGGAGCAATGAAGAACTGGAGAAGCTGTGAAGCTTTGGTTTCCAGCAAAATGAGGTGGGCAGGACTAGAGGACAGGTTTAGAGTGGAGAAGAGAGCAATTTCTTGGAATCAGCACATTTTTATAGGTGAGGTGGGAACACAACATTATGTTAAATATTTTGTTTCTCAACTTCTAAAGAAAGGTAACTTTTACAGGTACAAATGCATCATCAGTTGAGAAGAACCCTGAAGAAAACATTGGTAAGATCTATATAATTCCTGAGATAAATCTAAATTTGTGATTTACTCCTAGTGAAGAGACAGGTAAATTTTACCTAATGAAGAATCTGAGAATTTTCTTCTCTCTAAGACAGCAACGTGAAACTATTTAATTCCAAATATAATTTCTTTTCATCTCTCATAGGAAATATGTTGATATTTATGAAAAAATTTAGCAAGGCAAAATATAATCTCTGTGATTTGAGGCTTCCTTGTTTTGGGTTTTTTTTTTTGGTGTAAACAGATAGGTTTTGGAGGTTCAATAATAATGAAACTATTTTAATACTTTATTAATAAATCTAAATATTTTTGATTTCCTGAAAGGCATCTAGCCTGAAACAGAATATTTCAGTATTCTGTACAAGTATAAGAAGGCAGAGAGAAACTGAAATATTTGGACAAAGATACTATATTTATTCATTTGAGCATACATCATTGCATCCAAGACTTGCCACCAATTATGCTAGTTTACATAGTGTAACTATCTTATCCTAAAAATATCTCCAGTTTTCCTCCCTGTGAAATCAAAAAAAAAAAAAGAAATAAAATAAAAATCTGGCTTCACCACCAGGTAGGTCTGTGCACTGGAATATACTGAAATAGGCTGAAGAAGCTCTCTAAGGTACTATGCCCTGGATAGTAATTTTTGCTCTTTAAAAATGCAGAAATGCCCTATCTCTGTCAAGCAAAGAGGATCTAAACCATATTCTAATTGCTTTCAGGGAGAAACTAATTAACTAAAGAAAACATTCACAAGTATTCCTGGTTCCTCCCCATTCCTCTGTCACTACTAATCTTGCGTTCCTCTTTCCCTCTGTTTTTGCAGGCAGCTTCCCCCACTGAATCATATCTTGCCCTTGAGGAAAGAAACTCCCTGAGCTCTCAACCTGAGAGAGATTTCTGCTTCACTGCAAGTATGAGCAGACAAGCTAACAGCAATTCCCCAGGTTCTGCAACTTAAAGAAATCAGAAGTCTTCTCTCTACAAAGTTTTTCCCCATGATCTAAAGCAGTAGTATCAGTAGTTCAGTCAGTTAACCCTTCCAGTATGTCATATATTCAGGCTCTGAGAGTTTCAGAGATGGATCATTGACTTTGTCTAAGCCTTTGTCAGATGAGTTCTGTTCTGTAGCAGAATTTTCTCACTATTGCTTCACGCATGCATGCATGGACACATGCACACACATCCTTCAGCAGGGCTCTCTCTGCACCATGAGACTTTTTTTTTTTTCTTTTTCATAAACAAACCACAAACACCCATTGTACTTTTTGGATTGTTGTCTCTTAATTAGATACAGCTCTCATTTATGTTTTTCTTTCACTACCTACTGAAACGACATCTAATAAAAGCATCAGAGAGCTTATAAAATTATCGGCAAATGGATGGGGTTTAGGCAGTTTGGTTATTTAGCTAGTTTTCCCAGAATGGTTTTGCTGGTTGGCCAGTTTTGGGTCTGCATAGGAGAAAGATTTCGGCCATTTCATATTTTGCTTTTTGTTTCAGTTCAGGACTGACTCGTTATTTTTTGATTCTGAAAACAAAGCGTTTTGGGACATTTCCAATGTCATACCCAAAATTATAGAGGCTATTTTATTCTCTTTTTAGTTGGCAGGTAGATTGCATTATGCAATAAGAAGTCTTTATGGAGGTAGTTATCAAACATTTTGTAAATATTTGGACACTAGCTGTATAGAAACCTTCATATAGAAAAATAATTCTATATTCAGATGTATATCCGAATAACGTGCACAGAGAAAACAAACTATCAATTATCTGTGTCTAGGGATTTCTCTGTATTGGAAAAAGCAGAGAGTGCTCTGAGTGAAACAGCATTCATTAATGTTAGTAAAGAGTTTGTTATTGTATATAAAAACACAGAGTATTTTGAGAAGCAAACGGAAGTCTGTGACAGGAAGAGCAGGGAAGGTTTACAGTCAATCAGGATTCAAAAAGTGTGTTCCATGAAGTACAGATAAAATAGGGAGAAAAGCCCTCAATATATATTATGAGAAGCAAAGAAATAATAACTAGCCAAGATTTTATTAAATGAAATTACTTCAATGAAAACAATCTTAGAAACAGTCTTCAATCTGCTATGCTTTGATTATAAACACTCATCTGAAACAGTCTGTATAAGAAAATGTTAGCAACAGAGTTAATTTCCTTCCACTGTGTACAAAGAAAACGATCTATAATTCCCGTCTTTTGGGGATACTCATCAACTCGATGCCCAGGCCTGCACATACCATACCTTTTTGCTATGATGTTGCATAGTGATATTAGACAAGGCCTAGCTCTGCTGTTGTGTGGAGGTCAATGGAAATTGTTTTGCTCTGAAGGAACTTCAGTACTGTCTACCTGTACTGATATCTGAAACTGTAGTATGAAGCAGCTTTGAAGAAATCCTACCCACCAGACAGAAGAGTGAATCACCAAGAATCAAATAAAAATTGTATATGTTTCAAGAGCTAAATGATAAAGCACTGAACAGCTTTTTTTTGATCATGAATATAAGACTAGATTCATAAAAGAATCAGCATATAATTTAATTCCTGATTATTAAAAAATTCCCCAGAATTAAAATGGGAACTGACAAGTTCAAGGGAAAAAAAACAAACAAAGCAAGAATCACTATTCTGTGACCATGTTTGGCTCAGGAAGATTGATTTACAAAAAGTTGGCAATGAGGAATATTTTGGAGAATAGTTCATGTAGTTGCCCTTTCCTTACACTCTCCCAAGCAACCAGAACTGTTGGAGACAGGTTATATTGCTAGCTGCACCTTTTCGTTACTTATTATGGCTGACCTGAAGTTCTAAGTGTATCTATCCAAAATTTTGTGATTGAAATATAATTTCCTTTGTCCAAGCACTTCTTTGCAGTTACCAGCTTTTCTAGGAGGTTCTAGCAAGATGATCTATAGGGATGGATCTGGCTATCTCTTATGACTGTCTTATGATGACTCAAAGAAACTGAAGATACTATTCCTGGAGGATATTAGGGTTTAGGGTAGTGTGAAGGCTTCGTGTGCATTTTAAAAAAAACAACTAACTTTAAAGTACTAGTTGGCTTGAACTTGAATGAAGGGCCAAATGCAGTCTAGTAATTCACAGACTCAGATTTGCTTCTTCTATTTGTTTCTTCATGACAAGTGAAAGCTTGCTCAATGTAAGGATTATTTTAAACCTTTACAGCAGGTCTGGGTTGTGTTTTGAATAAACCAAAACATAAAGCAATTACTTAAAGCAGTACTATTTAGAAGTGTAAGTTCATAAAGAGCTGTTGCTAAAGAGGAACTGGCAGGTAAGTTCACTGCGTGAAAGGGCTGGAGCTGCAGTCAGTGCTGACTTTGTACTGAGATTTACTCTGTCCAGAGGAAGATATCCAAAACCACAAATATTTTACAATATATATTTACTGTTTATCTGTTTCTTGAGAATAGTGCCCCAATACATAAAAGCGCTATGTAACTAATACCTCACTATTTAAATTACACAGACTTTGCCTATCCAGTTTACTTCTCCAGTAATGATTGAGTGATGAAACACAATATTCTGATTTATATAGGCAGAATAAAGATTGGATGTTAGGTATCTTTGGGTATAATGCTGAGATTTAAATCAAATAGAAGCAGAAATTTAAGAATTTCTGTGATGCTTCTTATTTCAGCTAACTAGAAAATACTATGAGAAAGGTATTTGTGAATACAAAACTGACTCGATACTTCAGCATTATTGGTCCGTATGACACTAGAAAGGGAAATGTTTTTAACCTTTCATTTTAAAAATTAAGATATTAAATTTTTTTAAAAAAGAAAAGTTTAAAAAAGGTGGTTACAACTGAGTAACAACTAAATTCTTTGGCCCTTAAGATGCACTAATTTTTGTAACATAAAATCTTCACATACCTTTCTCAGCAGAAAAAAATGGATCTTGAAAAGTGGTAAGAGTACCTCTCATTTAGCAGTTAATTCTGAGCTAAGCTAGATCCTGTGCCACTGACAGCTGGCACTGCACTTCTCTCTATGCATCAGCATCAACTGGAAGCTACAGCTGCAGTAGGTGAGGGACTAGCCCAACCACACTTTGTTTGAATATTCAGAAATATTCTTGGATCTGTACAAACTCTCATGACTAATGAGGGCTGCTACTTAAAAACAAATAAAAACCACAGCTGAATTAGAACTGCTGGTAACGTTTTGTTGCTTAAAGCTCCCAATTGGCTAAATTGTGATTGCTTCTATTTAAAACACGTTGCCTCAGGAAACCACAGTAAATAAAGATAAGCTGAAAAATAATAATACAGAGACAGGAGAAAGATCTGCAGCAGCAAAGGTATCTTCTGAAAAGGAGAACTTTACATAAAACCTGTACTGCAGGAAATAGACTTTTCTCTGAGCTAGGTCTTCGAATCTACATGATGAGAAAAATCAAAGCAGGACTGATAGCGGAGTAGGTAAACATACTCACCATTTCAGCTGAAGGAAAATGTTCCTGCTCAAATATCTACATGGTGGTGATTTTATACTATTTGGAAGTAATATCTTCAAATTTTACCATCTGAATTTTTAAGTTGTTACTCAGCAACAATTAGTGAAAAATAACACCTCCACCTAAGTAGCTGCTCTATGTCAGGAACAGCATTAAAGGATCAGAGACAGAATCTTCCTCCTAAACTTGCATGATTTATTGTATTACACAGATTTTGTGTAGTACTCTTGTGTCTTCACAAGCACAGATCTGGGCAACCTGGCCGGTAGGGATTATTATGATAGGACTCTTCCCAGGACAGTACAAAACCATGAAAAAAAACCACAGAAAGTCAGTACATTCTTAAGAAACAGCATCTACCTATAATTTTTGGTATGGAGAGGAAGTACATATCATGTCACAAACCTATTAGGAGATTGCCTTCCATTAGATCTGAGAAATACACACTTAGGACAACAGCAAGAGTGACTATAAAACTGGAAGAGGCAGTTGGATGACAGAAAAATCTGGCAAAATTATCAGGGTGCACATATAACTGCAGAGTTGTTGATGGAGGCAAAACCTGTGTGCAGAATGTAAAAATAGATGCCTGAAAATGGATGCCAAATTCAGTGAGGAACAAGAGGTGGATTAGTAGAATCTGGGACTGTGGAAGCATTAGCACTGAGAAATATATATCTAGAATGGTACTTCTAATGCAAACTAAAGGTTATGAATAGAGGTATAAAGAAAAAATAGTGCTAAGGATAGAATACTCTGTAATTCCAAGTAATGGATTTCACTTACTGGAAGATGATCTACAGCAAAGCGTGGGAGAGGGATGCAATGTGACAGGAAAACAAAAAAAAACAAAACATGAAAAAGACCTCCTGCAACCAAGGTTTGCCAACAGATGTTTCTCCAAAGCAAACAAAATTAGGAATTATTTTCCAACAATAACTAAAAGTTTGTGTATATTCAGAAAGAACTGGCTAATTCATAGAAGAAAAATCAGCTGAGAGCTATCAGAAAGCATGACCTTCCGAGCTTCAGAAAGTCTCTGAAACAATACAGATTGGGAAAGACTAGGGAAGGGTGAAATTTATTATGTTATCTTTTCATTCTACTACATTTCCTTAGGTATTCATTATTGGCCATATCAGAAGACTTGTCTAGATTGATTTTAGGATGATATAACTTATGCCACTCTCGCAAGAGCATAAGGAATAAACACAAAGAACAATGTTTTTTAAATAATTCATATACCTATCCTTCCTATACCTCTAGAAATGTCCATTAAAAATATATATAAATAGTCTGGAGCATAAAAGTGAATACAAAAACAAGTATCCTGCATTTAAGTTAAACATGTCAACTGTGCAAGGAGAAGTCTCTTTTATAGATGAGATAATAATGATACAATACAGAACAGAGCAAGATAAGCTACTAATTCCAGGCTGATTGCCAGCTTACCATAGAAAGGAATAAGTTTGCCTCTCCTACAGCTGGGCAAAGAGCCTAGATGACCAACTAAGACTGTCTAATTTATTTTTAGCTGGTTGCATGCAGATAAGGTATGAGTATTTGACTTATCCAACAAACTGTAAGTAACAAACATAACTCTGACATTTTTCATAACACTTTCCTTATTATATAATAGATTTGTAAGACAGAGTGATACAAGTTAGATACTATGAAGTACTATACAACTGAAAAATGGACAAAAATCAGGTGATTAGAAAATGTTTTTTTCCATAAAAAATGACCTTATTGCTATAGGATTATTTCAGGATACCTTAACATACATTTTCCATGGAAAGCTTTTTCCTTTCTCTGAATTCATGCTTCTTCATAATAATTACTGAAGTATAAGTTCCATTAAAATTAGAAAATTGATTTATCAACATTGTTGGAATATAGACTTCGGTTTTCCAGCTAATTACAGGTACTTAAAATATATAATTTGAAAATTTTCCTATTATGTTACATTATTCATGAACCACCTAAGTAATTCTTAAGGTATAGTTAACAAAGGTGTTAACAAATAGTTAACATAATAAGGGTAGAACAAGCACCTATTTATATATGTAGTCTGCAGATCATTGAAGAACATTCCAAAATAATATTTGCCTGAGCCTATTGATAATATTTTCCAGAGAAAATAATACTTTTGTTCAGCCTGAAATTCAGCAGTTGTCACCTGCGCGAACACATTATTTCACTTTAAGCCTAAATCAGCATGTGGCTAATTCTCCAAGGCACTGCTTAGTCATCACAGTGAAAAAAAAAAAATCTAATAGGTCCTTGGACAGCAAGACAACTAAATCATATGCAGACTATCCTTTGTGAATAATAAGAGCTGTATAAATAGAAAGAAATGTTATTCAAGAACATTTTAACAATATTCATTTTTTTTAACTGTAATTGTTCCTAGTTGATCCTTATGAATGAAGATTTACGTAAAAAGTAACATACCTCCACCAATGCACTCTGGGGTGAATAAAATATCATCAAGGGCAAATTCTGTGGATTCACTCAACCCCACTTCAGCTTCAAAGGCAACTCTGAAAGGGCTGTTACTGGAGAGGACTATATTTGCATACATCCATTTGTTTTCTTCATTTCTACTAGAAGACCACATAAGAATATCCATTCCATGTTCTTCAGCTGTGTACACCTGTTGAAAATGAAATGCAAGAGATGCAAATGAATCAGCATTAAGCAACAGAGGAGTGCACCTAGCTAGAGTTAACATACCCTAAGCCCAAAAGTGCAGCTACGTGCCTGCGTACTATTGACTCTCTTATATGTGGTTCAAACACATACCTTATTGGTGATAACCAAATGTTATTAAATACTTTGCTAATGGTAGTTCACCTGCAAATAAAAAGCTACTACGAAAACAAAATAAAATAAAAATAACTGCTAATGTGATCTCTAATTGAAAGTCTACCTTCTCAGCCTGACATATAGAATCTAAAGAGTAAAGATCTAATCCCAAATTCATCTAAACAATAAAGAAAAGACTGAGGAGGATCTTGATCTATCTTTTCATCTCTAAAAGGTAACCTCCTTATAGCTGATAGACTGGGTGAATATTTTGGAGATATAAATATGTCTTAGTACCTAAGGGTTGAAGTCGGTCATCTGGTACAAGTAATTTATAATACAATCTTTCAGGCAGTCATGGTAAATTAGCTCAAGCATATCGTGCAAAGTCATGAATAAAAAATTAAATAAAATCATCAAATAGTGAAAGCAATAAGAATGAGAATGAATGAATTCACAGTTAACAAACAACTAGTGGATTAATGCCAAGCACAGGAAATTCTGGAGGTTACACAGGTAGCTGCTCTTCCCACTCAGTTGTCCAAAATTCTAATGCAATCTAAACCAGGTCAGAAACAATGAAAAAGAACTGGAGTAAAGAAAGTAAGCATATTTGAGACATTTCAGATTATAACTATTTTTCTGAGGGACTGAATATGTTAATCATTAGCCTCTCCTCATCACTCTCAACAACATCTTTCTCTTAAGAATTTAGACTAATTTTCCAGTATTGATGGTTTCATGTTCCCACTGGAGTGCCCCAGTTTAATGACGGAACACAAAACCTAGGACTCAAAACCAAATGGCATTGTGAACCACGTACTTCATGGAACTTGATGTATTGATTAAAATATCTCTGATGCTTGAATGCTCTTGTAAGTTATTTCATTTTTGGATGAGAATAGCATCACAAAGACTAACATACAATAATCCAAATCAGGACCTAACTTTGTCAAGTCTGATGTTCAGTTAAAGGACTGTGTAACAGCAGTATCTTGTTATTGTCTTCTTAAAAGCATGTGTCTTGCAGGGCTAAAAGGACACATGTTGAGAAGAAATAGCTGCTTCAACCCATAAAAAAAAGAAAAACTGTGTGTAATCAAATTATCAGGCTCTAAGACCTTAATAAATTGAAAACCTTAACTAGAATAACTATATATGTGAGGTTGGGAATATATTACAACACCTCTGTGTGCCACTTGAACCATTCACTATTTTACTAATCATGAAATGAAAATATCTCATAGATGTAGAATTTTACAGCACATAATAGTGTTAGCATGGTTTTAGCTATTACTGTATCATGCAGTGGTATTTTCTAGATACTGAAGGTTAATATTGAGAAACTATCATTTCAATATATCTCCCTGTAAGGTCTCATAGATGCACAAATAATTATTGGGGAAGAGAGAAGATTCAAAACCATTTGAAGACAATACTAGAGTCTCCTTTAGCAGGACAGTTGAAGACTAGTCCATTGTTTAAAAACAGGTGTTTTTTTCCATTGCTTTTTGTCAGGTTGGTTTCTTGAATGGTTCTGCCTATGTACAAACTGCATCATGTCCATACTGAATCTGGTCTTAAATGAAGCATGGAGTCATTCATCCACCCTGCAGCTCAAGCTCAGTACAAACAACGAATCCATTACGAAACCGGCCAATGGGTCTGAGGTGGCAGCAAGTCAAAATGGATCTAAAATGCAACATTTTCATGACATCAGCTTCTATTCTCATAGATGTAATTTTATATACCTTGCCTTTCTTTTCTTTGAGATTTAACTCATATTTACCATAGAGTAAGAGCATGTAGATATGCAATTACAATGGATTATTAATTAATATGTTGCATTAAGTCATATGGCTGTGTCCTCAGGTTTGACTAAAGATTGAACCTGGTGTATGGTTTCTAATAACAAACATATAGGTCACCTATGAAAATTGGTAGCATTAGTGTAAATCTCTAAACTGGTACATAGGAATTCTCAGGCGAGCTCCCAGCTCTGCTCCATTTTTCATGTACACTCCTATGGAAATCCTTCAATTCCACTTTCTGTCAAAGTACTCGTGAATACTTTTATTCTTATGTACCTTCAAAAAATTGTAGCTGAAGTTTCTAAAAGAATAATACATAATTTAAAATATATATGCTAAATCAAATGAGATTACAATGGATTTTAGAAAAATGAGAAGCTCAAGGGTTCTGTTCCTTTAGCTGCAGATACAGATATTATTTTCTCAGAGATTGTGCCTACAGAAAGTGAAGATGTAATATTGTATTCTTCGCTGAGAGTTTGAAGCATCTTCTGGATCAGGAAGTATGTTTAGTGTATATAATATTTTTGCTAGCCTGTGTAAACATACACAGCACATGAAAGTTAGAGCAAATTCTCATGGATATGAGCTCCCTAGAGCCCTGGAGAGCTACAGCTGTGTAGCGCTTAGTGCGTCCAGAGACTACAAAACAGCATCCCATGAATTGTGTGCAACCTAGCCTGGTAGCAGAAACAATTTAACATGTCAAAGAGAAAAATCTAGCAAGAAGAATCCCACTATATGACATCTAATGAAAAAAATCAACCCACCTGTAGCAAAGTCACATTGAACGACTTTGTATCTATCAATCTGGGGAGACAGTACTCCAGCAAATACTGGTCTAGTTGTGGGCTGAATTCCAACATTTTAATTTAAAAGTAACGAGCATGTATCGTACTACCTAGTCACTACAGTATTGTACTATCTGCTCACTACACCTGTCTATTCCTCATCCTGTGCTGACACCATTTCTAGATTGCACACACCATTGAAATCACAAAGAATAGCAAACAACAAAAATAGAGCTATCACTTCATTCACTACAGTGAAAAGTTCAGAAGTGAAGATACCCAATACACACTTCACAGTGATTTTAAGAAGAATTTAGCATGCTAATCTGCACAAGACAAATGTGTTGAGTGAAGCTTTTACACTTGTCTCTTGATCTTTCTCCAAGGTGCCTTTTCCAGCTGGTTCATTTGTAGTCCATATGTGAACAGCATTCTTTAACAAATCCCATTTCTCTGCCTTAAAATCATGACTCAGTTCTAATTCTCAACAGCATAGGCTGTGTGTTAGAAACTTCTGAGCTCTTTTTTTCAGGTTTTGTTTCATTCTAGGGATGGGGAAAGTGCATGTAGTTTTGAAGGTCACGAAATACAAACTGCTATTTTCTACTTAGTCATCAGCAGTTACAACAATGCATGTGGCTATCTTGAACCCTCATACTGACTTTTCAAGATAACATATTATCTTCCTAATCTGCCTGACTCTAGCAGTTGGCATGCTGGAACATAGGTTCCATCTGAACTGACTAATAACTAAGGAGCCAATGTAGAACTATAGGGTGCATAACAAGAGGTGTATTCTCCCATCATTCTCAACATACAGTCTTTAATCACCAGCCAAAGAAGCAGGAAAATCTCGTGAAAGACAACCTGTATTTTCATTTCACTAGGCACCAGAGTTCTGTGTCAGGTGAGGAAACTTCCCACTGACCCCAATGAAAGAGGATACTATGTTTTCTGCTCTACATCATTAAGATTATGACTTCAAACTCCTCACATTCTTTGGCAGTCATCATTGCACATCTTCCTTGGACTGAAGCTACAGCAGAGTCAAGACTGAAATTGTTTCTCTACAGTCCTCAAATCAGATTAGCAAAATTATATCACAATTCACTGTCGCAACAGAGAGGCACTTGAAAAAATATACCTCTTTTTTCTTTATTTCTTTAAACATGAGTTTGAAGTAATAAAAAAAAAAAGATTACTTTTTAGTAAGATTCCCCTATCCCATACCGAAATTTATTATACTTCAGTTCTGTTAGTATCACAAATACCAAGGCAGTGAATATATTAGAGTTATACTATCACATCAGGAAATAAATTTGGTTTTAATTCTAAATTGTATGACAAACTTCTGAAGTAAATGGACAGAGACAGAATGCTCAAGCTTAACAACTGCCGAATGTTTTCTGTCTTGCTGACAAATGACCAATATGATCTGCACTGGAATGAAACATATGAAAATCACACGCCATCCATTTCTTGCTGATACTTCTCTCCTGCTTCATTAAACGCAACTAAATAGTCATAAAAGTGTAAAGAGAAATGCATTTTTTAAAATTTATGCTTGCAGCATAATGCACTAAAAATTCTTTATATTAAGAGCTATTCTTGTTCAGAGCTTAATTATTTATGTATTAGATCAGTCACTTATTTAAGACTAAATAACTCTCTTCTCAAAGGCTCCTAAGGAAAGCTAGTGGGTTTTTATTTAACATTGTGAAGCAACTTTTTTCTCCTGTTGGCTAATATTTGACTTATGGCCTGAAGCATCAGTATTCAGATCTCTTTTAAATATCATCCATTCTATGTTAATGCAAGAGCTGCTGTAAATATGACGTCTTTTTTAAAGATAATAATAATAGCCTATGTTGTTGGTTTTCCTGTTAACAAATTACAGAGTTTATGACAACAGATTTGTGCAATTGAAATGTGCATTTTGAATACAGAAGAGAAGCACTTTTAATTCCTTTTCTCTAAATGAATGGTTCCTTTTCTGGGTAAATATAGCATTATTTCCATAACTTCGTATTATTTCCTCTAGTTCTACTACATCTATTTCCTATACCAATATATCCTTCATTTTTACGTTCCATTTTTTTACAGACTCATGGTATGTTGTTCTAATCACACATCTCAGTATGTTCTTTATAGGCAGTCCTTTTTTTTTTTTAATTCAGACTTCACCAGATAACTGTATTTCAGATAACAGCTATAGTATCAGCTTTTTTTACTAATGTTGTTATATTCAAATGTATTATTCAGACTTCCTATTACAGTCTGACTTTTGTCACCTCCAGTGCAAACTGAACAAAATCTTCACTGAGCTCTTGCTTTTCAAGTTTTGGGCAGTTGGTTTGTTGTTTTTCTTTTTTGTTCTTTTAAGCTTTTTTTTTTTTTTACTTAAATGTTTACAGTTCATTTATATTCTTGATTTAATAACAAGAACAGTTGATACTGAAATAGACTATTAGTCTGACAGGAAAAAAGCAAGGTTCATAAGGGTAAATTTGGTCTATGATAGGCTGATAATTCCTTGCAGAGTACTCCAGTCTGTTATGAATACTGTTACATGTTTCTACATTAAGAGTACATGTTGCAAAGCCATAAACAAGTAACCTTATTTGTATATGGGAGTAAGACAATTTTCATGGATCTTTTTATGATATTAAAGGTAATGAGTTAATTAAAATAGCTTGTTTGAAATGGAAAAAAAATAAAAAATTAAAAAGCAGATATGGAGTGCTCCTGCCCCACCTCTTCCCAACGTCTCCCATTACTCTGCCCAAGTGATAACACCACCTAAGACGAATGGCTGCACAGGCTCAAAGTGGATTTGGGGGATGCAAATAACAATACAATAGCCAAGGGCTATCGCGAACTTCATGCCCACCAAACCACAGTGCTGACCAATGTCTGACTCAATGCAAATTTGGAATAAACTAACTTTCATTGTCAGTACGTAAATAGGATTGCAAGTCCATCATTTTACTGCAGAAATAGTGGACAGCCCAGGGCCAACTAAGTTCTCCTGTACATCACTGGGCTGCATGCCAGGATCCCCCCTTGTGAAGGGATGCCTCTGAAAGCAATTCCTCAAGGTTGAGAGATTCCTTACCACAATAGATTCTCAGTAATTGATTAATAGCATGCTAAACTTTGAAGTCTTAGCTAAGTAATAGAAAGGGTTGATTGAGCATACATAATGCTTTAGACAAACTGTTGACCAAGGCTGGGACTAGGTCGAGATGTAGCTGCACCTAGACTCCTCTCTGAGAAGGAGTTTAGAAAGTAAAGGTGTCCTTTCCAAACCTCATGATTGAACAGGAGGGTCACCCTGATAGTTTTGTCTGACCCTGTTTTCTACGCGGTAAATATTAAGCAAATCATGCCATCGAATCTTGTTAAACCGCTGTTACATTTACTATTAAACTTTGTTAAATTGCTGGTTTATATCAATAAATATATCGTTACATCTTTCTTATGAGTGAAGTGCATCATTCCATCCACAACAATTCACTAATGCTGTGTTGTGTGATGCTTGAAAAACTTCAGAAACTCCCTCAAAAAATCTTGTCTGCACTTTTATATGCTGTAATGGCTGGGATACTTGAATTTAAACAAATACCAAAAACAATTGCTATTTGCTTTTTACTCCAGTTTAATCTGGAATTGATTCTTACCTTTATGTATTGTTTTGTTTTCTTAATCTTTATATGTGAACTTGTGTGTGTAAGGATAAATAAACTATAACAAATAGACATAAAGACATGGCAGAGTGTTTTAGAAGCTATAGTCATATAATAAAAACACAAGAATGCAATATAAACACTTTAAAAATTCATCTTAAATAACTTAAGTATTTTTGGGAAGAATATATTCCGAGCATTTTTAAGCACTGAATAGAAAGAAAGGTTAAAACGTTAAAATACTGCCACAGATAAGAGTCTTGCTCAGACCTCTAAAAAAGACACTGTGTAACATATTTATTCAGTGAGCCACATGAAATGAGTAGTTTTCCAAGGGTTTACATCACGCTTGGACTTCTACTAGGTACCCACTAAGGATACTTGTGAAACAGGAAGAAGTCATTTTCATGGACGATTGAGCTATAATGATTAAGTGCTCTATTTCCAGTTATTTTACCCAAACACTCTCCATATATGGTAACGTTAATATGTTTTAAAATTTTATTTTAAATCACAACTTGTTTTTGTCCTAAACATTGGAAAATGCCCCTATTTTGTATTAAGAGTGAACTGTACGAAGAACTGTGCTGATGCTTGATAGATGTAAGTATAGTAGTCAAATATACAATGTTAGCTCTTACACATGCAGCAAAAGGACTTAAGGTGGAATTAAAACTAAAACAGAATTGTCACTTGACCTTATTGACAAAAAATTTGCATGTAGGTGTAACTAACTGCCATGAAGTTGTGATGAAATCCTATTGTTGTGGTTTAAGAGTTAACAAATTGAGGAAGGACAGACATGTGGTAACTCTAGGACACTGAGGGTCAGAGGGGAGCTGGTATTCCCTCCCCTTCCCTGCCACACTCTATAAAAAGGACAGGAAGTTGAGGCTTTGCTCTTTTCTTTCTCACTCAGGCTGTGCAGCTGTTGGGGCCTCACCTCAGCGCAACCGGGCCTGGCTCCACGTGCTCTGCACAATCCATCTCCATCTGAGAGCTGCTTTTGTATATGCTTGTATATCCCACTTCCCTTCATATTCCTTTTCCCTGTTTTATCTCTGTTACTTATTAAATTTTGTTCAGAGCCTTAACTTCCAATTTTGTGTGAGGCACTTCCTTCCTCATTCCCCTTTGTATCCTCCCGTGGGAGGGAAGGGAGAGAGGGCCGATAGGAATCCTGTTCTGTGGGGCTTGCCCTGAGCCTTAAATGGAGACACCTACTCATACAAGCTCTGAGATTTTGCTCATTCTAGACACAGAAATCCAAGTGCTATTAAAGCAAATATTTCTATGTCATTCTGTAGTAGAAGTGTTTTTCTCTTACCTTTAAGACTCCTGTTTGCCTCGAAGCAAACATCCAGAACCAGAACCGAACCCTACAGACCCCGAGACTAGCTGGGAAGAGTTTGGTGGTAATTATCCTTGCTCTATTTCCTTCCTTCTGGGCAGATGAGTTTAGATACAAAAAATGCTGTCCTTTACCTTAATAAGAAAAAAAAAAATACAGGTTTTCAGTATTATGCTTCAGTGCATAAACATTTTTACACACATAGAAACTGGTATCTTCTACCGCACACACATATGCCCTACCTTGGCTGTACAAATATCTTCCATGTAAATACTTAGTGTGTTTTTGGTTTTTACATACAATATTAATATAAACTTCCTCAGAGCTCACTCTGCCTTTTTTACTCTTGTGTAAATACTTGATTCATATTTGAATAATGAGTTTAAAATATATTGCAAACACAACCACTCACACATTCCAAGGATCAGTTGGAAAGCTGACACTGCAGGAGTCAGGAGAACCTTTGCTGATATCTCTTGCCCAGGAAAATTCCCTGTCCTGTAGCATGGCAGTAGGGAAAACCTCAAAGCCCTGAGCCTGTATAGCCACTCCTCATATATGACATCATGTATTCGGCAGCTTAATCTAAGACAGCAGTTTCAAACACTTTTTAAATTAAGTTTCTCAAATCGAAGTAAAATTTCTCTGCATTGAAGTAAAATAATTCAATAATGCAGATTTGTGAATAATAAGGTATATGATTTATACATATGTGTGGCATGTAACTTTTAAGAAGGTATTATTGTAAAGAAAGGAGGAATTGTGATGGCCTTGAGGCCATCTGTGTCTTGATGCACAGAAGAAACTTTCAATGAACTAATTGCTATTCTGAAAAAGAAAGAAATTTGTAAAACAAACTGAATAGTGATAGACTCTACTTAACTTCTAAAACATAGCTTTTTCCTATGTTGACGAATTAATAAAATAGTATAAGCATCACATGCTCAGGCACAATTGCTGTATTTTCTGACAGGCTGATAAAAGTGCCCCAGCTGGCAGCCTCATCATAAGACCCAGAAGACAAATTATTTCCTTCTTCTACAATATTTCCATCACTTAAAAAAAATTCCATTACAATAAAATAAGGTTTTTTTCAGCTGTAAGAAACAATCTAGGTAGAGTAATGTACAATCTAACACTTCTTATCAGTGAGGTGGCAAATACAAGTTTTAATAAAGCAGAACCAGAAAGTTGTTCATTGCTGTGTTACTTCAAGAGTCAAGCCCATGTGAACTGGCGTGAAAATATCAAAAATTATTTCCCATCTGAAGTGAACGGCAGTTATTTCTGCCTAAAATTGATTGCAACTTTAAGCCTTTTACTCATAGACTGAAGCTTTTTAATACGCTTTCAAACTGCTGTCCAACACACCATTCTTACAGACCTGAAAATGATAATTTGTTCAGTGTGAGAATTATTCACTATTGATCTCAGTCAAAGGAAACCTGGAATTTGGACTATTTGTGAACTGTAATGGCTATCAAGGAAATTTTCTTAGTTTCTCTTACTGTCTTTGAAGCAATCGTGTTTGAGATTGTGTTTTAAAGTGAGGTTATCTGGTTATTTGGTATGCCTCAAGATTTTTGAAAAACAAACATTCTCAGGAGAGAAAAAACCTGTTTCAAAGACTATAATGACATGGATATACTATATAGCTCATAAATATAATGGTCCCATATAGTTGTATATTGACCAGCAGACTGGAAGACTAAGGTGCTTGACTCCCTTGATACAGGATACAAGATATATAGCAAAATGATATATGATATATAGCAAAAGTTAAACAAGTTTAGTTCTGCATTTGACTGAAGTTTTTGAGGTTCTCTGCAAGGTCTGTTGTCCCTCAAGAGAGTCAACAGCACATCCCAGTTTGGTATCATCAGTAAACTCACTAATGGTGCATTCCACTCCCACATCCAGATCATTGAAAAATATGTTGAACAGGGCTGGCCCTAGAAATGAATCCTAAGCAATAGTGCTGGTGACTGGTTGTCAATCAGATGTAGCTCCATTCAGTATGACACTTTGAATCCTGCCCACCAGCCAGTTCTTCACCTAGTGCGCTGTAAACCTGCTCATCCCGCAGCTGGATGATTTGTCCAGAAGGATACTGTGAGCAACACTATCAAAAGTGTCACTGAAATCCAGAAAAACTACATCCACTACCTTCCCTTCATCCACTGCCAGGTGACCTTATCACAGAAGGAGATCAAATTGGTTAAACAGGACTTTACCTTTGTGAACCCATGTTGACTGCCTAATGATCGCATATTCTTTAAATACCTTTCATTAGTACAGACTATAATCTTCTTCATAATTTTTCTAGGAACTGAGATTACACTAGCAGGGCTGTAGTTCCCTCTGTCCTCCCTCACACCCTTTTTGTAGATGGGAATAACACTGGCTAGCTTCCGGTCAGCAGGGATCTCTCCAGACTCCCAGTACCCTTGGTAGATGATCAAGTGGGGTCCTGCCACAACATCTGCTAGCTTCTTCAGTGCTCCGGGATGAATCCCATCAAGCCCACGGGCTTGATGAACATTCACCTGATACAGGTGGTCCCTTACAAGTTCAGTGTACACAAATGTAAAGTCACTGTTCTCACACTTGTAGTCTTGTGACTCTGGGGGCTGGGCAGCCCAAGGCCTATCAGTATTATTGAAGACTAAGGCAAAAATCACATTGAATGCTTCCGCTTTTGCTTCATCCCTGTAAGTTAGATGTCCATCTTCTACAAGTATCAATCCAAAGTTTTCCATTCACACGTTCATAAGTTGTACTTATAGAATCATAGAATTGTCAGGGTTGGAAGGGACCTTGAAGATCATCGAGTTCCAACCCCCCTGCCATGGGCAGGGACACCTCCCACTAGACCAGGTTGCCCTGAGTCCCATCCA
Source organism: Baryphthengus martii (assembly GCA_013396935.1). NCBI lineage: Eukaryota > Metazoa > Chordata > Aves > Coraciiformes > Momotidae > Baryphthengus > Baryphthengus martii. Next base: position 30,936 of record VWZK01006763.1, read on the forward strand.
ACCTGGCGTTAAATACTTCCAGGCGTGGGGCTTCCACCACCATTCTGCACAACCTGTTCCAGGATCTCATCATCATCATGGTGAAGAACTTATTCCTAATGTCCAATCTAAATCTACCCTCCTCTAGTTTGAATCCATTCCCCCTTGTCGTATCACTACCCAACATCCTAAAAAGTCCCTCACCAGCTTTCATACTTAAAGAAATCACAAGTATTAGGGCCTGACACACATGGTTTGAATTCAGTGACTTTTATAATGAATTAACAAAATATTAGTAATTTGTGAGAAAAATGCAGAGTTGGTGATTGGAGACAGAATGATAACAGATTAAGCTGGATCTTCAGAAAAACACAACTCAGTTAAAGATGTCCTAATGTTATTTTGTCCAGGTGCAAGCTGATATTGGAAATACAAAGCTGATACTTTCATAAAGCTGCCTATAAAAATGCCTAAACCACAATATGGTTTACCAGAGACCAGAGTCATTGAATGGTCTCAGTCAAAGTACTGCTTAATAGAAGCTCTACATTTTGTGCTTAGGTGACCTGAGATAAATGGATGGCTGGACTATTATTTATGCCTTTGTTTATCCAGTTTTCAGCCATTAGCAGTGCATGGTTTCACTATCATGGCATTTCTGAGCAAACCTGATGGACTATCTTAGTGACCCATGATTATTGTCAAATATAGACTCTTTTGATGTATTAAAATTTTCATATCTGTAGTTCTTTAAAAGTTTTCAAATGGACCCTTAATTAATAATATCATTGGAGACTTGGAGACTGTTGCTGTGTTTGGACAAACATGTACAGTTTTATAAAGAGGTCTGTTGTGTACCAATTGTCACAATTAATTAGGATCTTCACATTATATTTAGCAACTCATTGTCTAGGAAAACAAATGCATCAAGCTGATGTAGCAGTATAAAGAATGATATAATCAGGACTACTTTGGAAAGAGCAATCTATAAAATTACAGTGGTGCTGAAAATGATTAAAAAGGCTGGTAATAGGCTACTATGTCAAGCTGTTTGGATATGCATTCAGAGAAAACTGCAAGTTACTAGATAGTATAAATGACAGGAGTCAACATGTTAAAATGTGATACATATTGTCTATTGTGATTTTAATATAAAAGTGAACATTTTAAATACTTGTTGGAACTGCTTTGTAAATAGTACTAATTGCTCACTATGATTTGTCTGCTGATCACACTGAGATTTGCTGTTATCTTGACACTAATCTATGGATTGGTTGTTTTTTTTTAATTCAGTGAATATTTCATTTCCCCAAAAGTGATGTAGGACACATGCCAATACCTGGTGTATGGTCAGTACTAGGACCCATTTGTCGCATCACAGCACTGTTGCCAATATTCCAGTCAAAATCATCACTAGGGTCTTGTGTTAATGCACATACAGTGGTCCATTCTTGATCTTGTGTTTCAAAGTTACAGCTTCCAGGAATACTCATGTAGTAACCTGAAAATACAGCAAGACATAAATTATCATCCCAGTTCTTATGTATAAATGGCTTTAATGAATATACCAAAAAAGGTAATGGAAAGAATCCTGTTTGGATACTGCTATGATTCTCTCTGTTCCATGTACTGACATAAACAATATGTGGCAGTGAGGAAAGAAAAAAATCACTGTTCACTTTCCAAGGAGATAGAAACGGATTTACACTTTATTACAGATATATGCCCATGTAAGTCTTGAGGACAAACCAACAGCTTCACCAATTGTAGTTATTATTCAAGGTAAAGGAACAGCGTGATTCCCAGCTAACATAACTGGACTCCACTTTCATGGTGGTGTTTTTCATTAACATATATTTGTTCATCCTTGTGAGTATTAAATAAGAAGGAAGTTTTATGGTGAAAGAGAAGTTCTAGTGATTAGGACACTGACTGAATTCAGAAGCGTTTTGTTGAATTTCCTATATCTAGATCTACCTCTGATGTTTCAGGTGACTTTGGAAAAGTAAATAATCAACAAAATTATACAAATGCTGTGGTAGAGATGAATCAAATAACATCACAAACTCTTCTTTTGCTTCTAAAAGTCTCTTCCATAGTGACGAAGCAGAAGCAGTTACACAATTGCTGAGTGAGAGCAAGGACTACCCCTGTGAGAGGACTCTGGGAAAAGATTCAAAATATTAAACATCACAGACAGCCGTGCATTTTGGAAAGAGGACTGACTGTGACTATTTCAGAACCTCACACATAATTTGATTTAGCATGTGTTTCATGTTCTTGAAGTGTTCTGCAACATCAAAATACAACTATTTATGTATCATTATCTAGGTGTAAAGGATACAGATAAAAAGAATAGATTTAATAACCCTTTAGCAATCTGTATTTGTTTTGTTATTTTTTCCTATTTTTACTTTAATGCTACAAGAACAACTGATACCTTCGTTATAAAAATAACTTATGAACACATTTCATATGTTCAAGATCTGCACATGCACTGTATCCCTGGGGACTTCCTTGTCTGTAAATATATGTCACCTTAATAAAATCTATAAGACAAATATCTTAAAAGAAGAATAATTTTGATACAGTGAATAACCTATTTCCCACTGAATGCTAGGAGAAGGATCTGTACTGTTCTGTGATGTACTGTACTCTTACTGTACTGCAAGGGAGTGAAGCATCTGCCACTAGGAGAGGCTGAGAGAGCTGGGACTATTCAGCATGGAGAAGAGAAGGCTCAGTGGGATTTTATCAGTGTGTATAAAGACTTGCTGAGAGGGTGTAAAGAGAAAGCCACACTCTTCTCAGTGGTGCCCACTGTCAGGACAAAAGGAAATGAGCACAAATACAGGAAGCACTTTTTAAGGTTAAGAAAAAACCTTTTTTTTTTACTGTCAGGCCAGTCAATCACTGGCACAAGTTGCCCAGAGAAGTTGTGGAGTCTCCATCTGGAGATATTCAGAATCTGACAGATACAGCACTGTGCAACCTATTGCAGTGGACCCTGTTTCAAGCAGCAGGTTGAACTAGATGATCTCCAGAGGTGCTTTCCCACCTCAGCCATTCACGTTTGTGTTGGTGCTATTCATAGCATGGCCTCCAGGACTCATGAAAAGATTGCAGAAATGCACTGAGCATCCACACTGACACTACATTACAAGCATCATCTGAGCCTAACAAAGCTGAACTCCAACATCGAACACTGGTTTACAATTAGGGCAAAGTAAGTAATTCATTAATTGACGCAACAATTACCATTTTCTTACATGGTTCTAACAAGATTTGGAATTTATACTATTAATAACAAATTACCTGACTTCAGGAATTTTACCACAATATCTTAATGGTGCATTCAGAAGGCAGTTATTAATACCTATTTATGAGTAGTATTCACAAGGTTGATGGAGTCATCTGAAATATCTGGACCTCCTGGGTACTTTTTATTTTATGGGCAAACACAGCATATGTAGTAGCAATCAGAAGATGATTGTTTCATTTATTTGAAAAATTGCTTTTTTATTTCATAATTCAAGCACTCTTCAAGTTGGTTCATCAACAGAGGTTTGCTGCTAATCAATCCAGGGTATATAACTGGCTGCAATTCATAAAAATTGAAACTGCTTTCATGGGTGCTTTTCTCACCTCAGTACTTCCAGTGAGTTACTGAAAGAGAATGAAAATTTTGCAAGATTGCTCATGTGGACTGAATGAAGTATAAAGTAAGTAATTTCCATGAGTTTTTTTTTTTTTAAAAAAAAGAAAGAAGTCCACAAGCCTACATAGATACAATTCATTTCATCCAGATTCCGTTGTAAATCCTGCACAGGGGAATTGCTGCTGAGTAGATTATGGTCCATTTACTTCTTTGGAGTTACACTGGTATAAAACTAGCATAGAATGTGAATTAAGCTCAGATCTCGAGCTCAGAGAAAAGAAGAAAATTGCAGACAAATGTGGCCACAACCACTTGTGATGGGGCAGGTTAGACTGTGAAGGGCTTTTTCTGTGCCTGTTCTACTCTCTTTTCCACGTAAGCAGCTCCTGTTGCCTTTTCATTAAAAAAATGATGTTTCCGTATCTAGAAAGTATTATATGCCCATTAATGTTATTTATTTCTGTCTGTAAGATATATGCTCAGGGAAAAGGTGTGTTTATCGAAATGTGAGGCCTCATTTGTTGGAACAAAGATATAGAAGATAGGGCAATATTATTATTAAGGTTTATCTGGATATTCTGTATGTCAGATTACAGTATCTCTCTTCTATTGTAAACTTGATATTTTCTCAGTTCTGCAGCAATAGCAAGACTGAAGACTAATGAAAACATTTTGATGTAACTACAGCCTTTCCATCTAGAATAAAAACCTATTTCAGTCCATTTATTTAAAGTGAATATCAACATTTATTTTTTTCTTACCTTGGAAAAGCTTTTCTGCAGTATCACAGAGACTGCGTTGCTTTACTGTGATTCAAGGTCATGTATGGCCTGAAATGTTTCCAGTTATTATCTGACTAAGAAGAGAGTCACTCCAGACAACACAGGACACCCCTCCCACAATGAAGCTATAGAATATTTATCGCAACAATATTTACAGAATAAATCAAGTGTCTCACTATTTTTCTGAATAACTTTACAGAGCAGTTTGCTTTGGACAACAATTCAGACTTACTGTGTCTCTGTTAGGTCTGTAACATGTTACTCCTGAAAAAAACGTGGATGTTATATACAGGAAATACAGATCATCTGATTAAACTCTATCTTTTCTTGGAATGCATTTAAAAAAACAAACCCGCTGGTCTTTTAATGTTATTGTTCAATGTAGATTCATTTCCATGATTATGACTCACAAAATTCACTGGAATGCAAAGTACTGCAGGAGGTAGAAACTGGAAATAGAGACATTAGCTTCAGTGTACGTACTTCAGAACTGTTATTTACTTTTATAAAAACAGTAAAGACTGAGGAACTCCAATTTAAATCTCCTATAGTGACAACTTCACATGCATTCCAGGTTGTAAGTCTGCTGTCTGGCTAAAACAATATAATTTACATGACCCAAAAAAGGGTTATTATTTTTTTAACCCTGTCCAGTCAAACCATTTAGCGACCTCATGCAAGAAAAAATGCCTTTGATTTTCAAGGGATCACCATGTATTGATTGATACCAAATGAGTACTTGGACTTAATTGATGCATGTGGTGCATTTACTTATCCTCCAAGGTTACTTCTGATCATATCTGCATTGTGGCAGAATTTGGCTCTACAGCTCAAAAATTAAGAAAGATGGAGACAGGTTTTTTAGTAGGGCTGGGTGTGATAGGGCAAGGGGTAACGGTTTTAAACAGCAAGAAGCTATATTTAGGCTACATATAAGGAAGAGACTTTTTATGCTGAGGGTGGTAAAACACCATAACAGGTTGCCTAGAGAGGTGGTAGATGCCTCATCCCTGGAAATATTCAAGATCAGGTTGGACGAGGCTCTGAGCAACCTGTTCTAGTTAAAGAGATCTCTGCTCACTGCAGCGGGGTAGGACTATATGGCCTTTAAAGGTCCCTTCCAACTCAAACCATTCTATGAGTTTATATTTCTTCTCAAGAGTCAATTTGTATTATAACCCATGGATTTTATTCTTTAAATGTATGTTTAGACCTTAAGAAGGTTTGGAGCTTTTTTGATATTGAATCTTTATTTTGAGTAAGTTACACTTTTGCAGTCAAATCACATTTGACTACTTTTTGTAGTCTGTTGACCATCTGAAAATGCCAGACCTTCTATGTAGGGTGAGGATGCAACCTGCTTGTTATTATCTTCTGAGAAGCTGTGAGAATTCATCTAAGTTATGCTACAGAACTTGAAGTTATGATTTTAACTGGACATTGCATTAATACACAAAGAGATACTTACTGCAATCAGCTTCATCTGATAGATCTTCACAGTCTGGTTTATAGTCGCAGATGAACTGAGATTCTATGCAATTCTCATTCCCACACATGAAATCAGTGATGGCAGGACACACCCTGGGATTCTCTCCAACTGAAATCAATATGACATTTAAATCAATATTGTAATCAAATCAAAGAATGTGTTGTTTTTTTTTTTTGTTTTTTTTTTTTAACCATTATACTGTTTTGACTCTATTCATTGTAATTTGTTTCATTTTTTCCTTCAAACATGACTAAAATGCGACACATCATTAAACACAGTCTGGACAGAACAACTTGATACTTACCTTTGTGCAGCCTATATTTCCAGAAGGGGACATTATTGCTGTCAGGGTATTAATCTCCTTAAATAGAGGTACCACAGTAAAGCCCCTGCTCAAAAGCCTCTACTACAGCTGGTTGTGCAGGACCATGTCTAGTTGGGTTTTGAATATATCCACAGATAAGAGACTCAACAACCTCTCTGGACAACCTGTGCTTGTATTTGATCATGCCCACAGTAAAAAAAAAAAAAAAAAAAAAAAAAAATAAATAAATTTCTGGCATTGAAATGAAATTTCCTGTTTTTTTTTTGTTTGTTTGGTTTTTTGCTGCCTTTTTTTTTTTTTTTAAATTTGTGCCCATTGCTTTTTGTCCTGTCAGTGGGCATTTGTAAGATGAGTCTGACTCCCTCATTTCCACTCTCCCATGCACTGGAAATGATGCACTTGAAAATTAATTGACTTCCTTAAGTCACTCAGTAGCTTGAAATAATGACAGAAATTATTAAATGGCAGAGCCATTAGGGTACAACAATTTTCACATCTTTTTTCGCTATATATGAAAGAAGTATATTATCATCATACAGGGGAATGACATTTGAAAATCTACAGCTTTGTGACTGATCGTTTTCTTAATCTTTACCTCCTTTCACCTTTAATCAAGACAATGTTATGATACTCTATCATTTATATTTAGCACTTAATATTAATCATAGTTGATTTTTTTTTTTTAATAAGCTACTTTACAGTACTTTGGGCATACCAGAAATCATCATTTAAGTATATTATTCATGTGTTAGCTTATCCTAAAATAAAACATGTGATCCATATACAGTCATAACGAAAACTTGTACCTGAACAGATGTGAATGCCATAGAGTTCAAACACAGAGTCCTGTATCAGTGAATTTTATCCTTTTGTAGTAAAACCTTGTTTATAAGTAATTTTTAGTGATACCAGGTTACATTTAGGATAATGATGGAGATTCTGCCACAGCCTTTGGCAGAGATAAAAATAAAATCCCTCTCAGAATTAATGTACCAGTATTAGTATAGCATAGTCAAACTAAATATTCTAAATTCCTTTTCAGAACAGTGTCATTAAAAATCAATTTTCCAGAGTACACACTCACTATGACCAAAACTCCTACACCAGCTAAAATCTAAATCAAGAAATATGGTTGAGCTTAACCATAAAGTACAACTTCAGCATCAACAATCTCCGGTATATGTAATCTGTGGAGCACTAGCCTATATAATAGTCACAGAATTTGTAGACATGGCAAGATTCATTTGGAGATAGTTGATAAATACAACAGTATTAACTCAGAGACTTTGTTGCAGTTATCAGGAAAAGACTGACTATGAAAAACTCATGAAAACAGGTTCTTTCCTTTAACTTTGCTACTAGAGGACAGCACCAGGCCAATTACTTTTTCTAGGACTCTTGAGTACAAGACCTTTCTTTTACCAATGCTTTGTAAGATTAAAATATTCCTGTGATATCCATTGAATCTAAAATGATGGAATGAACTAGACAGGCCAAATACCAGATTTATTTAACTATAGATCTTGTCTGAAACAAAATGGATAATTGCAAAAAAAAGTTTAGTTTGGTAGATGCCTGCAAGTTCCATAGACTGGGTGTTAGGCTGACATAATTAATGTTCTCCTATTTAAAATATTTATAATGAGAGGACTGATTGATCATAGACAGCCAAAAAGAAGAGATGCTCTTGCTGTGATGTATTACAGCACTTCGGACTTACACAAGATGTCAGATCTTATGTTTGGGCCAGTACTATGTGTTGTGAAAGGCATGAAGTGAATCCCAAGTTACTGCAGCTGCTGAAGGCTGCAGTGAACAAGACCTTGACCTGTTTTGAAAAGCAACATGTAACTCAAGGTCAGGTACACTGAGCTGCTTACCAAGAGTCTCAGCTTCTCTGCTCTCCAAGAGGAATATGTGCACTCGCTCGACAGTACATCACCACATCAACCATATGAAATGAAATGTCACACATATTCAAGGGAAATTATATTTGTTTTCTCCCTATTTATCTTTTTAGAAATTAAGGTTCTTTTTGCGTAAAAATATTTTCAAATTACAGTTGAAAATCCATCTCTTTCTGTTATTTGTTGTTTATGTTGTATCGTATATTGAGAGTATTTATACCACTTTCCTCCCTTCTTCCACAAAACCTGAGATATAGGAATAATATAAGATAAAAAAAATTACTCAGTAAAAGGAACTTTAATTTCCATGTTTTACCCTGTTTAAATTAAAATGTATGAACTACAAGGTCCTAGAAGGTTTCATTAGAACTGGAACTCAACTATATTCAGTATTATGGAGTTCAAAAATTATGAAATACAATCTGCATCAAGCTTTCATTTGCTTACATCAGTACTTCAGTACCGTTTTCTACAGGACTTGTTATAGAACATTAAAAGTCTATGAGAAAACTCATCAATAATACTTCTGTCCATAGATGACCTTGGCAATCTTTTAAAGGGAAAACTAGATGGAAAGTTTCTACTCAAGCAAACTAGATATAATTTCAAATAAGGTTCTTTCAAAATTCAAAAACTATAGGGAATTCTCCTCACTGAATGTGTCATTTAAAAGGCCAGATTTAATTAAAAGATATGCATTGGCTCTTACATAAATAACAGATCTAACAAATTATATTGACTCGTAGGAGGGAATTTGAGCTGCAGATACAAAAGTCTGTCAATGGACTTTCTAAAGATGATCAAAGCAAATAGTATTATGGTACTTAACGCCAACAAGTAAACTAGAAGAATAAAAAAAATCATCTGTAGTTCTGGTAATGTACAATTGGCTCTGACTCAAGCAATACAAAAGGTAAGAAAAAAATTCTCTTTGAGTTCTAGTGCTGATGTCATGGAGTGTAGAGACCCACACCAGAAAAGACCACAAGCTTTTATATTTGGTTAAGACTGAAAGACCAGCCTTGACACAGAATGTATCATCAGGATAAGGAGCTCGTTCGTGCTCACAGTACCCTCATGTAGGGAGCTGCCATATCTTGCTTAAATATTACAGAAGACACTAGGGAAAAGAACTGAAGGCTGAACAATGATTAAGGATTTGGTGTTCTAGGTTTTATCTCTTTGGAGCCTGCAAGTGGCAAAAGAAAGGGAGAAGAGGACATAAGGTAAAGAATCATATGATGCTTTCACAACAAACTCTATTTCCCACTAATTATGAGTATGTTCAGCCAGAGAAAAATACCTCCTGAAGCAATTTGATATGCGGTCTCTACTGCTTGGTGCTTTTTCCCCTTCTTGTCTCCCCTCCCTCCTGATTCCACTGTAGAGCCACATCGCACCTCAGAAAGTTCAACTGAATAGGTTACTTTTAGAGCTTTTCAATGATATTTACCATACAAAATTGCTGTCAAGTGATTGTTTCCACTGTTATGCAGAATCAATCCAAATCACTCAATCAAAACACTCTATTCCCCCACCACAGATTTCTTAGACATATCTCATAAATACTTTACTATTTTTTCAAACTTATCCTAATGTGGTCCAGAGGGGTTGTTGTGACAGACCAATGAAGTACAACACATAGGAGCAAGCTGCGATTATCTGCAATGAGGAGACACTGCCTCAGTTGAATGCTCTCCCTGGATCTGCAGAATCATCACTAGATGTGAAATTCATCTTGGGTGTTTTATTGCATGAAGATGTATGATGGGTTACAGCAGATCAACTGCTATACACTATTTTTACTGGAAGGGTGCCTACTTTCTACAGTAATTTCATATGCAAACAAATCAGCTTAGGCTGGGGCAGTGTTCATTCCTCTAGTACCAACTTTATATGCAATTATTGTGAGGTTAAAAAAATTAAAATCGAGTCATTTCCACCCTGCTTATTTCACTAGCCATGAAAAGTCTTCTCTTGTGGCCTATTTGAAATATGTGGAGTTATGGAATCTACCATCACATGAAGAGTAAGCAGTATCTGAAGTGAATGTCAAAATCATGACATTTTAATAAAAAACTGCTTTGGAGCCACCTACTACCAAAGTAAAGTATCTTTGAAGACAGCAACTTTTCTCCAAAGCTTTCACTTGAGATAAACAGAAACTGAAGAAGCTGTTGAGGTCTCTTCATGAGAAGTGACACAAAAGCTAAAACTTCTTTCTCATGTTCAGAACCTGTTGCAAAGACCTCAAGTGTTTTCCTAATAACAATCTGAGAGCTGCAAAAAGAAGGAAAGATAGAAAAAAAAGGTTTTTGTTAAGATTTCATGCATTTTTTACATAATCTCAAATAGAAATAGCAATCCTGGAGTGCTACAGGTGTGTACATTTCTTCTGTACAGTCCAATTAAAAGTAGAGAATACTATGATTTTCAAGGTGATACTGTATTTATCTTCCTTCCATTCTTTCCGTATTCTCAAAGAAGATTGTCAAATGCAGTATTATTCATTCTCTGAAGCCAGGCTTTATAATATTTGCTTCTTCAGTAAAAATGAATTTATTGCTTTTCATATGTTTCTAGGAGGTCTTAATACGCCATGCCATTTAAGCAATCACCTTGGGCACAATATAACTTGTACAGTAGTCTTCCCCCAGTGTAACCTTGGCAGCCCTGGCAAGCCAGGTTGAGAGAGCCTGTATTTCCTCTCCATCTCTCCTGAGCACACATCCTTCCCCACCGAGTCCTTCGTACAAGAGCATTCGGAATGTCCTGTGGAAGGCAGCTGTGGCTGACTTTCACATTTAGAGAAGGGAGATTATTTCTTGCCTACAACCAAGTAGTGCATTATCTGTATCCTCTGTTGAGTGCAATGAGATCTGAGTTCAGTAAGATTTTCACATTCACATGAAGGTATGTTACAGTAACACAAAATAAGTTAAAGCTACCAGATATTACTAGACTTCTCAAAATAGGCTTTCTTCCTCTACAATGAAGTAGATGCAATAGATATTGGCAAATTGTAAACTAACAGCTCACCATGAAATCAAAGAATAATTTCCTTCTAAAGGCAAACTCCAAATGATAGACAAACAAATACAAAGTCTACCATTAATTTCAACACATGGAATATGAGAAGTTTTAGCCAGGTGATGCAATTCCAGTGTCCCATGTCAGAACAGACTGACACTGACCTGTTCATGAAAACAGTGAAAATACAATTAAATATTAAAATATTTTGAAGAGGAAAAAAAAAGGAAAATATTTTAAAAACCCCAAACAGCTAACTCACATACCTTCTGGCTGAATACAAATGTATATCTTGAGTTACTAAGTCAGCTCTGGCAGTTTTCTCTACCTCAAGTCCCTCTCAATTCGGGGTCAGGTTTGTCCTGAATATTTCTGTTGTAAGAGCTTGAAGTTTTCTTCAAGTGTTTGAGCAGAAGGAGCTAAATTCTCCACTAAATGTAAAGCTTTGCATGTTACATAGCTGATGATTCAAAGAAAACATCAGCTTATTTAAAAAAAAAAATAAAAAAAATTTGACCTACGGACCCAAACACTAGAATGTTTTAGTTGTTTTCTCTGTGATCTGCAAAGCTAGGGTGGAATGCTAATGAGAAAGGATTTCTCTGCTGAAACTTTTGAAGCTTCTTGTTTATGGGAGCATGGAAGCAAAGTTGTTCAAAGGATTGCAGTACCTTCACCTATAGTCTTTGAAATACACAGTAGGTTAGGAGGAATACAAACATATGAGGAGAAAGGGAAAGAACAAGTTTACCACCAGGCAAAGCAAGCTTTACTATGTTTTAAACAAAATTTCTGTTCAGCTCAATTCAGTAGACCAATCTCCTATTAATAGAAGTACTGTGGCATTTTGATTTTGCTTTCTTTTAAAAACTAAATATAATTTTAATACAACTTCATGTATGACTGAATGTGTATCCTATTTATCTTATAGATCACTAGAGCTATAATGGCTCGCTCTTTCTGGACTTTCAACGCACCAAATTGCCAGACCATGAAAAGAAATACAGAAATCAATTTAAAAATCAGCTATTCCAGAAATTTCTGTTTCTTTTGAATTTTGAGCTATTATTCACTTATTTTCATTTATTGTTCACTGTTTCAGGTGGTGCCCTGGGCTGCCCAAATCAGTATGTACAATATGGCTGAGTAAAGTATATGTCCATGCATACACTTTGTGTTTTGTATCTGGAGTAGAAGATACTTCTCTGAAATTACAAATGTATAAAATTCAGACTACTGGCAACAGCATCTCTGATGAGTTGTGCTCTTGTTTCACTATTATCTGACAGTGAGCCATCAACTGGAAGAGCAAATCAGCAATGCTTGAAGTGCTTTTTAAGGTTATCAGATAACAGGTTATTTCTGACAGTTTTTTTAGAACACGTTATTGTGAAGACAAGGGTCAGAAGTCCAAATATAAAATTATTATTAGGGATTATTCTGCACAATATTGATAGGTATTTCACCTTTTTATTAAGGCAAAATTGCAGGCTTTTTTTCTAGCCTGCATATAAGCTCATGCATGGTCAAAGTCAATTATCAAAAGACACAAAAGATGACTGCTCTAAACTTCATTCAGCTCACACAGGAGCTGTACAAGAAGGTTGTACAAGAAGGTTAACAAAAATCAAATGTAATTAATCAATAAAAAGAACAATATTTCTCTAGCTGTGATGTGACTTCACTATTTTTTGCACTTTTCAATTAAACCTGCAAAATCAAAATATATTAGATTCGATATATATGAGAACTGCTCTAATACTTGTCTCTACCACTACATGCCATCTGCTGGGAAGCAGCTAAACATTCAGGGTTTTTTCCCATGCAATTTAAGGCTTTCTTGTTTCCATTTTTCTCTATTTCAAGCCAGTTATTCAAGTTTTAATTATTTTCAATTATCTTCTGTTTTTTTTCTTTGCATGGTCTATTCTTCAGCTTGTGTAATTACTGTGGCCAGAATATTCATAATACTATGTAAGATTTTAGTTTGATTTTATAATTCCCAGTGAAAAATACAGATGCAGCCTTCAGTTCCCTGGCCATTTGTCTAGCTCAGCAATTCTACAGCTACAAACACAATACGTGAATAAGTGTTGTAATTCAAATACTTTTTTTTTTTTTT
>VWZK01006763.1:44279-113399 GCA_013396935.1 Baryphthengus martii
GACCTTTTCTCCTTGAATTTGGCCACAGCTAAGATTGTGTTTGCTAGCTTTTAGCTTCATTACGACAGACACAGTAAAACTGTGAACCCTGTGTTGCAAAAACACAATTTAGACATGAAATGCTTTCTCTATCCTGAAGACCCCAGGCTTGGGTCAGATGAAAAATGCTACTTTTGAAAATCTGGCAAAACGTATTCTGTTTGTTTGTTCTACAAAAGTAAAGGATCAATAACAACAAGAATGAAAAAGGTCAGACCAGGCTCCTTCATGTCATCACAACAACAAGAAGGTCGGCATACCAAAAGTCTTGAGAGAATCAAGTAAGCCAAACTCAACTTGTGAATTAGAAGGCAAAAAAAAATCATACAAGGAGTTGATATGAAAGGTACTCTGCAATAATTCCCTCTTGACAGTAATTTGTGTCTAAACATCATTGTAGAGACAGGAAAAATCGAGGGGGAAGGGTACCAGGAGGTGGGGTTGGTTTGTTTGTTTTTACTCATTTTTGTTTTGACAGACATGCATTTGCACACATGCACATACATAGTTAAAAAGGAAAATATATGACAGGTCTCTGATCCTGCTGAAAAGCAGATATAAGCATAAACACATTCCCAAAGGATACATACACCTACACTTTAATGAAAACCCTGCTGTGCCTGGCATACACTACTAGAGAAATGAATTTCTCCTGGTTGTATAAAGACTGTACCTTATTACAGAGTAAAAACATCCACCATGGAAGTGACAGTTCTATAAAGAATCAGCATCTTGGGTTTCCAACTTTTCTAATTCAATCTTTAAAAAATTATATTGAATATTGAGCTTCAATTGTATTTCAAACTCCTATGAGAAACACCTCCTCTGAATCACACATTTTCATAAACAGCATTTTTCTGCTAAATACACAGGAATATCTCTATGTGAAAGCTGTAAGTACATGAAAGTAGTCGGATCACATAGTGCAACTGCTTTCCCCAACAGAGCTTCTTGCCAAAGCAATGCTGTAAAAACAAATAGTTCCTATATAGTAATAAACCCAAGTTACTTTCTGAATTGTTTCACTGCAAGGGTATTTTAATGCAAGACTGGTTATAAATCACTATTACCATTCAAATTTGTAGGGTCATAGACTAAAACCAATGTAAATTTCAGCAGTCCTAACATTTTAAGAGATTTAAGATCCTTTATGCCACAGCTTTCTAACTCTGTATTGAAACAATTTCCTTCCTTGCAATAACCCTGTAGAATATTACCAGTTATGTTTATATAATGTCCATTTTCTGGTTATGATAAAATATGTGGACTTAAGAGTACATAGTAATATTTTTACATTATATTAAGATAGGTTGATACCATCTTTAGGAATATAACAGGGAGATTTCTTCTTGCTTAAAAAAGTATATTTTATTTGCTGAATATCTTCATGAATCTGACTGTGAAATGAAGTATCTAATTCTTGTAGCCCCAAAATGAGACAGAATCTCAGAACCCGTAACCAGACCCAACTGTACTAAATTCATATATCTGAGCATAACTTGACAACAAATTGCAAGCGAGATCAGCACCCTCTTTGTTATTCAAGATGATATGAAATGTTGACCTCCCATCTCCTACTAGGGTATCCTTATCCTTTTGATTGTCCTTTGGAGAATAATCAGAGGCATAGCAATGAGGACAATGAAACACTTAGAAAAACCACAAGGAAATCACTAGTGTGCATGTGCCTGGAAGACCTTTTAAGGGTACATCTGCCTTAGAGCTTTATTAAAGCGTAGTTCTGAAATAGGTCCTAAATTGTATCCCCTTTCCATTCTTTGATTTATGCCACAGAGAAATTTCTGAATGTAAAATCTACGTTTTTGTTCAGATGAAGTGAGTTCAAAAGATGTTTTCCAGAAGTGCACCTTCCATATTTCCACTCATAATGGGCATCCAGATCACGGCATGAGATTAAAGCTTGCCCAAATAACTTTCCTAGAACTCATGTAGTAATGATATGTGGTATCAGTAATGGTCACCTCATTCAACAAATCCACTGATATTGTGGAACACTGTTTCCTACCAGGGATAAAGACCACATCCTTTCTTGATGGAAGCCATGAGCCACCCAGTTTTTACTTTTTGTTGTTTTTTTTTTTTTAAAAAAAGGCAAAATCTGTTCCTATTTTAGCCTATGTCCACAAAAAGACTGATCAAATAGAATGAGTACCCTGTGAAGGAGTCAAAAGGGTTCTTGACTTTGCTGGCCTTAACATTTGACCTGAACTGGTAAAAGGAATAGTGACAGTGGTTCATTTGTAGTCTCAACTCATTCTTATGGCAAGAGCCTTTACAATAATAAAAGAAGAAGAGACCATAGACTTCACTTGATATATTCTGAAGTAATTTACATAGAATTATAATATACATCAGAGATTCAATAACTTACCAACGAATTAAAGGAGGACAGTTCATACTCAAAATCAAATAAATTAAGTCAATAAAACCTCAAGCATTTGTTGGATTTATCTGCAATAATTTAGTGTAAGAAAGCTGCACTAATAGATAACTTTCTATATGAGTAGAAGATGATATTGAAGTTATGAGTGAAAACAACATATTCATAAGTCTTTTTATGAACAGTGATATTATCATGAAAACAGTAAAATAGTGATGCATTTTAAAAACAAGCAAGAACATCAACTTTAGCATCCATCTAGAAACTTCCCTCTTGAACTTACTTGTGGCACAGTCGTTGAACTCTATGTCATCTATTGCTGCTCCTCCTCCTAGGTCTCTGGTACGAATGCCTTCAAAGATAACTTCAAAATTCCTCAGTTTCCCCAAGTGTAACTCGACTTTTTTCCACTCATCACCATGATTTTGTGACTCACTCCATATTTTCAAAATCCCATCGTCCATCTGAAGTTTGAATAAAATACATATAGTGAGATACATGTAAGTATGGATTATAAAATACCAATTTTTGAAAAAAAAAACAACAAAACAAATAGAGAGTACTGGAAGACAGTCCTTCAGTTTTGTCAAGAAATAGTAAATGTTTGTTTTGCTAGGATAACAGGAAAAATGAGATAATTACTGTACAAATGACATGAACATCAATAGCAGAATGGAGTCCCAGTACAGAAATTACTGTGTGTATGATTGAACTGTAAAACAGTCCATCTTCGTAGAGTTGTAGTTAGCTTAAAAAAATACTGGGATCTGTACTTTGTGTTTAAAATATATTGTTGGATGAAAGATTAGTCTATCATTTGAAAATTAGGATATGACATAGGTAGAATCTTTAAAAAACTGTGACAATGGAAATACAAGGGAAGAAAACTAACAAGTATAAGATAATCATATGGTTAGTGTAGTTTATTTGAATATACTTCAAAGCTTTTCTTTAAATGTCCAATCATATCACCTAATTGATAAACCAGCTGCAAACAGCATCATTCCTTTTTTAATAGTAGTATTAGAATGCAGATACCCTAGTTTTAATTGCTGTGAATGGATGACACATATATACAATGGCATTGAAAGTATTTGCCAGAGTTTTGTATATGTCCAGATTTATTTTTTGTTATCACTATACAACTAATCAACCAAATTGTAAATGAGCAATTTGTTGCTAGCCTTTTCTTATCATAACCCATTAATACTCCAGCTAGGGTTAATAAAAACACTACGTGATGTATCAAATGGCTAAATGTAATTCCTAAAAAAGGTTTCAAGAAGGTAGTACATGAACATGCAAAACCTAAGGAAAATAGACACAACAGTAAAAATAGTCAGGGAAGCAAATTAGTTACATTTCTTTCTACATGATGAACCTGTTAGATCAGATTTATGTTAATAAGATTGTCTAATGCATATTTATGATGAGAAATGAATCTTCGTGCTTTAGATATTGTACTCTGAATAAGAAAGTGCAGACAAGCATGCACAAAAACATTATGGGGTTTTTTTTCTGAACCAGAAAGCTCATAGAATTGCTGGTATCTTTTAGAAGGTCCTCAGACCTACCAAAACAGAGATACTGAAGTGTGGCTTAATGATGGTGTTCTGGAAAATCATCATTAAGTGTAAAGGAGCTAACTGAAAACAATGGCACCTTTACTTTAAATTGCTAAATAGGAAAGAAAACCCATGGGAGGGTCCCTGTAACTGCATGTAAAGTCACAGATACTCAGCTGACCAAGTTTGCTGCTGCTAAGTACTAACAGTGCTGGATCAGTGGTGATAGCAGCCCTTTATAAATCATGATCTCTGAGCATACAAGCACCTACAGATTCAAGATTAGGCATTGTTTCTTCAGTTATTCCTCATTGGTTTAAAGCCAATGACATAATTCATTAAAGAGAAAATAATATACCTTGTACCGCTAATTCCACAGTTGATGACAACTGGATATGATTTTCTAAATATAGTTCTCCCAGGGAGACTCCTGAATCTATGTGCCATCATGTCAGAGATAAATTCATTTAATAGAATCATAAAATATCTCAAGTTGAAAGTGACCCATGAGGATCATCAAATCCAACTCCCTCCTCCTTGCAGGACTACCTAAAACTAAACCATATAACTAAGAGCAGCATCCAGATGCTTCTTGATCTCTGACAGGCTTGGGGCCCTAACCACTTCCCCAAGGAACCTGTTCCAGTGACTGATCACCCTGACAGTGAGGAATCCCCTTCCAGGCCTACAATCAATGCAGTTAAGGGGGACTAGAGTCAGAACAAGTGAGAGACCCTTTCTAAAACTTCCTCTTATATTTCAACCTAGAAAAACAGTGCAGAAGGCTATATCAACATTGAGCACAAAAAGAGTAGATAGATATAGTAATTGAAGGTGATTTTAACAGTTGTTTGGGAAATCTGTCTTAACTTTGCTTATATTATTTCTGTTGATCAAATATGTAGTCAACAATCTAACTTAATTATTTCAGTAAATCAGCAATATCTATTGCATTGATTCTGGTATTTTTTAATAACCTCCAAAAGAGTATTACATATTATTGGGATAATTTGTTTAGTCTGCAAACATTTTCCATCTCTCCATAACATGAATAAAATGGGCAGTTATGATGAGTTACATTTGGATTTGAGGTCTCCAACATGGAAAATAAAACCAAAATTTTGAAGAGAGAAATACTTTTAAACATTTAATCCATTTGCTGTATCTGAAACCTCTTCTGCCTGTCCTTGACATCTCCTTGGAATGGGAAAATTTCTCAAACACAATTTATGAGAAATTACTAATTAATTTCACAAAAGTAGCTCAGTAACAAATTTAGGAGACTTACAATGAAATGGATAATAATAATAAAAGATAAGGTAATTCCTTTACTTTCATGCATGTAAGTAGGATAGAAAAAAATCACTTGTATCTATCCCAACATTAAGTCCCAAATCTATAAAAAAACCCACCAAACCCAAACATCTGTTTAAGTTTGTATCTATGGAAGTCTGGAGCTTCTTAAAATATACAGAGATAAATATTTATAAAAAAATCTGGAAATGTTAAATGTAGCACAGTTAACCAGAATATAAGCCTCACATCTGCTGTTAGCCTGATGTTGATTTTACATTGCATTTTATTTTACGACACTCTATTCAGATTTACGTTTATTACATTGATTTTTGAGTAAAGGATGCTGTGAGTAAGGAGCAATACTGATCACATATTTCTTTAGAAATATCCCCATAAAAATGTTGTAACAATAAATTTGTAAATGATATCATGGCCATAAAGTATCAAATCTTTATGCAGTTACAAGAACGGGGGCATTTTTTTCCACACTGAAACACTGAATAGCAAAAAGCTAGGAAGACTTTTTTTTCAGATAGAAATTTCACAACAGAATAGTAGTCTCCTTGCACTTCACAAATTGTTGTATATGAGTACACAAATTAAAACATAGAGGAGACACACATTTCTTTTCCTGTCTGGGTTCAACAGTGGCAGTTCCTATATAACAGTAGCGCTTCCTCAAGCATGAAAGGCTGATTTTTCACTTGCTCAGCTACAGTTCTACATAACAAAATAAAAAGCAACCTCATCCTCTGCATAACTGCATGAAGGCTGTTCTAATCCTGAATGAAAACTCCCTTCAAAAACACAAGCACTGCACATTGTCTGCTTGAAATGGCAACGGAAGAGGTGAGAAAGAGAGAGAGACAAGCAGGAAGTTTGGCTCTCCTCCTCTCCCCAGGTGCAGACAGTAGAACTGGCCTGCCTAAGGGGTGTAAGCTACACACTTCTGGATACATACTTGACATGAGAGAATCATGGTTTATAAGCTTTGTGGATTCCATTTCATGAGTTATTGTTTTGTTTTCTGCATTTTCCAGTCATTTAATATCTGGTGCTTCGGCATTTCTTTCATATCTTTGGAATGTGCTTGCTTCTTTAACAAACACAAACATGACCTAGGAGGGAGGAAATCAATCTGTGCTTTGACCTGCCATTTGCATCCAGAAACTCTGATTCTTTTCACTCTCATGTACATGTATTAATGAAAAAGAGAGATACGTAAAAGAGGTATATGACAATCAGAAGAAATGTGTCTCAGCTTAGAAGAGGCTGGAGTCCACAGTGTCACCTTTCTTTCTGTTTTTAGAAGCTATTCTTCTAATGACACATACTCATACTGAGTGTCTAGACTGCCCTTCAACCTGGAGTGGTGGCAAAAGGCCCAGTCTAACTCTATGCTCCAACAGACTGATAAAAGATGGCTAAGGTCTTTGGCTTTGGCAGATAACATCAGTGCTGCCTTTCTGTTTGTGGGTCGATTATGCTGGATGTTGGTCAGGATGAAAATCCCAATTTCTAGGAATTCTGCAGGAATCTAGCTGCATGTGCTCCTTTACAAAATAAATACATACATACATAAATGCAGCCGTCTCTGCATTGTAAGCATCGTACTCTAGGCTCCCTATCCATCTTTGCAACACTTACTTGCATGTAATCCAAATCTGTTTTCCGCACACCAACACTTTTTATTAAATGCACATAATTATCTTTCTCATGTCTTATTACATTTACCTTGGCCTTCCAGTTCAGATTCGTTCACGTCGCACTCTACCATACATTCCTAAAACTGCATCATCATCCATTTTCCGATTTGCATCCTCTTATTGCATGCATTTGTACTCCAGCAATGACAAGATCCTTGCACCACGTAAACCACCAGCTTACCATTCTCAGACAAAGAGGATATTGCAAAGTAACATGAAAAAAATAACATCCAGAAGCCAGTGTATGTGAAAAAAAACCCTTATATTTCCCAACAAAAGGCTAAAATGCATTTCTGAACTATGAGACAATTCTAACTTTTGTCTATTACATATACACAAGTCTTTGAGAGAGAAGAGAAGAGAGGGTCTCAGATCTCAATGACACAGAATGCACAAACAAATTTTTTTCCCCCTAAAATCTTGGTCATGGTCTATTTTTTTAGTACGATACCTCATTTGACAGCAAAATGCTAACAATGACACATCACTGTTAACACATTACAGCCATCACAGGTTTTTCTGTTTAGACTGGAATCTCATACTATCTCTTCAACAGTTTTCTGTGGATGTCTTCCTCAGTTAAGGGAAGATGTGGCTAAAGCAACTTAATCACTCTTTTGTTTTCTTTTATACCTTGTGAACAGTCCCACAATCTGCATGCCACTCAAGCTTGTACTTCTATCAGTGCTAGAATACTTCTAAACTCTTAAGTGGTCTACATTAATATTTTGTAAACTCCTTCAGTATAACATTTCAAAGAACAAAATTCAGAAGTTCTCTTCATCTCATAGGTTGAGGACTGCAAAAGCCTTCATCCAGCTCTTGCTTTATAATCTACATAGCCCATTGTTTAGACTATTTTGCCTCACTGTGAACAGAGAGAATTCAGCTAGAAAATGTTGTATCTATAATACCAAAATAACAAAATTAAAGTATCTTTTATACCATAGCGGCAGCTTTATCTTTTACTCATTATCAAGAAGCTCTTTCCTATGCTGTTCTAACTCATGATAAAGGAATCCACTGCCCATTCATTACCTATTTAAATGTACAAATCCATGTTTTCTCCTGAGCCCTTCCTCATCTGGGAAAGATCTCTGTAAATATTTCTCCTTCCTTTGCATAGGAGGTCTAGAAAAAAGTTTTGCCCACACTTAAGATGTGGATGCACTTCTGTGACTCTCAGACATGATCAAGAGTGTTTCATAGCTTCTCTGAAAATCCAGTGAATCAGTGTGCCCTTTCAAAAGTCTATGTTTGTATATCTATATGCCTATCAATATTTGAATTACCATACTCAACACTTAATTAGCACTTAAATAATGAGTACTTCAGGTTGGCAACAGTACACTGAGGTATCAATACAAATTCCAAGTATTATAACAATTCTTGTTCTTAGGACCTTGGGTATTTTCCTTATGCAAATACACAGGGAACCACTAAAATTTCCTAGATGAAAAAGAATGTTGTCGCAAGAGCAGGCAGAAATTTCACAATGCAAACAAAGGCAACATAGTCTAAATATTGGCATGAATAAGAAATGAAACAGCCATGTTGGCTATTTACACCTTCTGCCAGATATATTTCTACCTATGGCAGAGAAGAGAGAGATTTCACCCAATTTATCAAAGTGTCCTCGTCAAAGGTCCAGATTGCAATAAGCTTATTTTGTTCATCCCAGAACGGTGGGAGAGACCCAGCAGTCTCAATAACCTTAATGATCAACTAATCTTGTTGCAGACAAAAATTAAGAAGATTATTTGTTGGTCATACTCATAAGCTTTTAAGGACAAGTGGACCACAGGTTACAATAGAAGAACACCTGCTAGTTTATCATGTATTTCTACTAGTAGTATTTCTACTTTGGACTTATTTCTTCATGATATGTAGTCCGCTGTTTATTAGTGCAGACTATTGCTCAGCAGCACCTCCGGAAAGTTCCTCCTATCATAATTTTTATAGACTGTTTTGTAATTCTGTACTTTATAATCCCCTAAACTTAACCTGTGAAATTGTAGAAGTCCAATATTATTAAAAGATTAGCTAACAAAATCTAATTTCTTCCCCAAAATACAGACCAAGACCACTAAAAACAGATGTGAAAGAGGGTGTTCCATCAAAGGATCTGAAAAGTTATTTTTAATTGTATGTCACTGCCCTCTATGGGTAGTTGAAGGTCAAACTGAGGAGATGAGCCATCACCAAGGATTTTAACAGTAAAAGACATATTTTTCTATTCACTTGTCACAGTGGGTCCTGGTCTTCCACTGTCCCATCATGCTGAGTGATAAACATGTAAGAAAATGAAAATGACATCGTTACTTGTAAGAAGACCATAGCCTGTTTAGATCTGTAGCCCTCTATGTCTAGCCATATTGGCAAATTCTTATTTGTATTCAGAGGATTTTTTTTATATACTTTCTGATAGTCTGAGGGGAATTATTTCTTAATGATTTCATTACATTGCAATTCAGAATCTTCTTCATGCTTGTCTTCATCTGATCTAAAGTGTTCATAACCTCTCTTCTGAAAAATTCAGGGGAAAAGTATATCTTACTGGGCTCAATATCCTTGTTAATTCACTTCAGGGTACTAAAATTAAAGGACAGGGAAGGATTTATTTCTGTCTTAGAATTCCTTTTCTTTTGCGGCTGAGTTTAATATTTTTCCTACACAGCACAGACCACCATTATTCTCAAGGTTACATTCTAACAAAGTCGGAACGATATTAGGGACTAAATCCAAAAAATTCAAGAGGAATATGTAATTTTCCGTTACAAGACGTTGCAAAGAAACTTCCTATGAATATACTGTCAGAAGAATACACTAAGTATTCCGGATGCAATTATAAATGTTCTGCTCTGAAACAGTTTACCTTGTTACATTTGCAGTGAAACAGCAATGAGACCCAGATTTTTCTGTTGATCTGCACCTCTCCTTCTATTCATGTTTCAATCTGGGTTCAAAATATTTCCCTGGTTCATTTGCATCTGATACTTATTTCAGCTGAGCCACGGGAAATGAAGCTGAGCTTACCAAAGGGATGGAGGCAATAAAAACATTTGCTACATATTCCTGGACTCTTCAAACCAAATATTCTTGAGGGCTTTTTAATCAGAGACAGAATATTTTCAAATAATCCATCAAGAAACATTAACTCTTTATCATAAATACCATAAAAACTTTCAAGAATCACAGTAATAAAAGGCTTCTCTTTCTGTAGCACCCTTCAGACTTTTGAGAGAAGTTTAACTCTTTTTACATACTTTTTTAAACTGCTAGGAAAGAAAGTTTTTCTCCTTTGCTTACAGGTTCCTTTGAAAACAGTATCTTCCTGGCAAGCTGTTATTCAGAATTTTTAAAATAAGTGCTATAAGAAGCACAGAAACACAGTAAAGAACAAGCATAATGTGACTTTAACTGTCACTACCCATTTCTCTAGCTTTTCATGTATGGTAGTCCCTCTGTTTTACAAGAGTAAAGGCCAGTTTACTTTTCAGGTTATTTCTTCTTGGTTTAGGATCAAGTCTATTTTCATGATGTGTGAATGAAGTTATCTAATGAATCTGTTTTTACTGAAGCTATACTTTCCTTCGTGTAGTATCATCATTAAAGCCACTTGATGCTTGACCAAGTGGTTTAAAGATCAAAGAAACAGGAGGTAGAAGGAAGAAAAGTAACAGCTTTTCTTCATTTGCCCATATTTTAAAGATGTCTTCTGTGAAGCATTATTCCTCCAGATCACAGAAGAGCGAAACTCTTTGCTGACATTTTTAATATCACTTATTTAGATTTCCATGTTTGAGAACGAGCCCTATTTTCAGACGATCTGAGCACCTTCCTTTTACATTTGGGCTGTTGTTGTCTCAACAGTGCAGTACACAGTACACAGTACTTGCTTATTTTTAAAGATCTCAGTTCCTACGATTAAGTCTTTCAAAAAAACCCAACACATTAAAATGCAATAAAACTGAAGAATGATGCTGTATAACAGAATCTCTTATCTTAAAAGAAAAATGTGATTATTGTGTCTTCACCTGAAGTTATTTTCAAAGCACACGACAGATTCTATCCATTTTTTCATTTCTCACTGATTTTCTCTTAAAACTTAACTTCCTGAAATAATATTGCTTAGATAACTTGAAAACAGTAACTTAACTTTGCAGAGTTTGACCTTATATTTCATTCAAGCAAAAAACTCATACAGCAGATAAATCCATATACAGTATCAAATTATTAAAATTATTTGAGTAAAAAAATGAACTTAAGTCGAGACTTGTTTACCCAAGATTTTAATTTTATCTTTTTTTTTCTTTCCCTTTCCTCTTTTTTTCTTTTTCCCCTTTTTTCTTCTTTTCTCTCATATCTTTTTCTTCATGGTGACATGAAGAAAAATGAGAGCAGACCATAAGCTCACGAAGATGTGAGTTATGAATGAGCATGTGTATCCTCTGGCACATTGTCAATTACCAAGCTAATAACAGTTCAATACAAACAGTTCAGTGGCATTTTATAGCAGTGCTAGTTACAATAACTGCTTCAACAGGCTGCTTTATTTTAGAGAAAATCACATACTCTTTATGTTAAGTTTAAGGTTGGTGAGTGTATGTCAACAAATCAAATAAAACATTAGTACATGATGTTAATCAGGTAGGAAAATCTGAGTGCAGCAGTATTTACTACTCTGCCCTTAGGTACTCAGTTGAAAATTTGCACCTCCTATTAAATCACCTAGAGACTTGTGGTTAAGATTACCATTTAATTTAGAAAATTTCTGCTAAGTACCGGAATGCTGAAGCTCTGCATTGAACATATAACTCCAAAATTATTAAGTCCATCTAGAACAGCTCTGAGAGAGACAAAAAGAAACAATTTCAACATAGCGAGAGATTTTAAATGTAAAATTTACACTTTCTGTCACTAAATTGAGGAATGCTGAGGGATGTACACTACGGGATTCTGAAATATTCAGCAAATGGAGGTAGCCAAAAAAAGACAAAGAAAAAACAACAACAAAACCAAAAAGAGGATAACAGAACTGCAACAAACTACAGAATAATGGTCCCAAAAGATAGGAAAATGTTAGTGATGATTATGCAACACGGTGAGGTTTACTTCAGGGACATGCTGCTGAAAGTGATGAGCTTACTCAAGTTCTAGTGACTTCAATGAAGATTTATGATCTTAAGCACTGAAGAGAATATATTAAAAATAAGTTTCTAGTTGTTCAGAGTTTTATTTTGACAGGAACCAGAAATGCTATTTAGTATGTCTCTGCCTCCTATAAAAACACTTGAAAAAGAAATATCAAACTGATCAAATGGTATCCTTAAGAAATTATTTGATCTAGGAAAAATCTATGTTGTCTAAGTATGTTAGTAAGCATGAAAATTTTACTTCATTAAAAAATACAAAAAAAACACATAATTGCATTTTCACAGTGCATTATAGAATGAAGGACTACAGCAAGATGAAACACTGATATTACATCTCTTCAAGCCGTTAGGCAGTCTGCATGTATTAGTCTTAGCAGATTTTCCTAATAAGAGTTAATGACAATGTCCAACCATCCATCCCTTTCATTTCCTCCTTTGTGCAAAGCATTAAAACAATTTTCACTCACTGAATTATCTTTTCCCTAATTTTCATTTCCAAAATTAACATCACTGTAATAAAGGAATAACACTTCAGCAAAGAATATACATTTTAATGAACAAATGTGACAGACTTATACCACTGATGAAATTCCTTTTTTTTAAATTCTGGAATCTCATAGTGAGTACCATCAGAGCATCAGAAGGCATAACAGCTCACCCTGTCACAAGTGCCAGCATTTTCAATATTTCTAGGAGCTAAATGGTAAGACTCTCGGTTCTTAAATTTTGTACATGCTGAGTTGGGAAAAGCTAGTTTCAAAAACACTGCTAAAACTTGATTGGTAATTCATCTGGAGGCAGGTTTTTGTTTCAAGCAGGTAGGCATTCCAAGGAACGATAACTAAGTTGCTCATTAGCAAAGATAAAGTTATACTTCAAACATGCTTATTTTGGAAAATATTTCTATACTAGGAAGGCAAGAATAATTTCTTCATTTTCTTTGAATTATTCTGCAAGTATTGCCTTCTTAAAACTTTGACTTATTCTGTCACAACTATTAAATCTACTAGATTTCGCTATAGCCAGCTTCCATTTATAACCAAGTAAACTCTTCTATTTCTTGTTGCATGTTTCTACATCCCCATGATATTCCTTCTATCAGATACACTTTTATGTCCTTAGGCTCTTACAATACATCTTCATTCTGTATGTCATCCTTACCAATCAGAACAGTGAAATAAAAAATGTCTTCTTTGTAGAAGAGGATTCAATAGGTACCTTGCGCTACTTCATCCTGTCTTCATTTCCTAGCCCTCCCAGCACTCCTTTCTCAATGCAAAGGTTTCTTCATTTCCTAGCATAATCCAACTTCATTTGATTTTGGTTTTTAGGTAGCTTGAGGGGTACAATTGTGATTGCTTGGGTTTAACTTCTTCCCTTCCATTCTGCCACTAAGACTGAGTAACAATAAGCACAAAGCCATTTTATAAGACCATAAGCATTTCAAGCCTCTTATTTCCATTCTGTCTCAAACCTTGTCACACCGTTTTTTAATCACGTTTTACAGCTCTCCCCAGAATGTTCCCATCTTAGAGTTGAAGCAGTTGTAATTTTCTGGAATACTAAAGCTTGAAAGAGAAATAATCATAGTTACAAAAACTCTAGGAAGACTGTGGCGAAAAGAGATTAGAGTGCAAGGTTTAAGCAAGTGCCTTATTTGAACCTCACTCAGAGGTTTGACTGTGAGGCTCAAGCAAATAACTTATTGGAAATCTAATATGCCACTAATTCAGTTTTTTATGAATACAATGGAAGAATGCACTATTACAATCTAAAAGCAAGGATACACTGTAACAAACTAGAAAGTACGCTAAATATTATATGTGTGTTAGTTAATCAGCTGCATTTACAAACTGACAACATGATAAATATTCACTTAACCCTCTAGGTGAGGGCTCTCAAAGCTTGATAAAGTCACCTTGGCCGATGTTCTGACCAAGGGGGAAGGGTCTCCATACAGCTGAGTGTTGCGACTCTCCATTTCTGAGCTAAAACTTAGGACTTTTTATCCCCCGGTGTATGTAACTGATTATACGATTGCTGGCTGAAACCCTCCAGGTTGTTGTGGTGAAACTATGCCTGATTGGATTATACTGGTTGGATACAAAAAACTTGTTGGCTGAAGCCACCACTGAAGCCCACCTGGTTCTCTTTTTCCTCACTTTCTTAGGAAGCCTGAATAGTGGTTTAAATTGAGACTCATGGCATACTATTTGTTGAGGAATTTCAAAGCTTAGCTCAGGTTTCAGTTTTTTGTGTGGTGTAGCATTGTCCTGGTTGGCCTGGGGCATATGGACAACCCAGGGCTGATCTATCTACACAACTCCCTATGACTAGTCTCCGCATAGAGAAGGCCCTAGATAGGCAATCCATGGCTGAGTCGCCTGCACACATACACACACCCCACCCCGAGTCGCCTGCGTGCACTAGATGTTACCAAAACTGGCTTATGAACTATGAGACAGAAAATCCATACAAAGATTCTGAACAGCTGTTACAGCCTTTCATAGTGCCAGACATAATGACATTGCTAAACATTGTGCAATGCTAGATTCCTTTGATTATAAAATAAAAGTAAACCCTTTCCTTATACTGACCACCTGAACAAATTGCAGTCAGTATAAGCAGATGGCAGAACATACATAGTAAGAGATGTAGCAAAACAACTTATGAATCAAGATCATAAAAAGACAAATAAGATAACTTCAAATCTGTGATGTGTTTCCTCCTATACAGATTACTCTGAATTCCATATTTGAAGAGGTGAGGCAAAATCATGTATCAGATTTCAGCATTTTATTAACGCTTAAGGAATTAAGTTTTAATTCCTTATTTTCTACACATCTTAAATGTAAAGTCAAGAAACTTCAAAATATTGTTGCTAACTCTTACTGCTTCTTGTCCTTTAAGAATCATATTTTAAATAATTTATTTTTTTTAATTTCGTTTTTTTTTTTGTCATCAGCGTTCCCCTTTATCATTTGGGTTACAGAATGAGAGAAAGAATACTAATTTTGCTGTCCAAATAGGAGCTGTATGCCCCTACTAAGTCTAGGACCAATGGTTACATGCATATTGGATCCTGACTTAAGAGCACTCAATGGGGAGGGAGCTGGCAAGGCACAGCCCCCAGTGCCTTGAAACACCTGTTCATGCACCCAGCCACAGTGAAACTCGGACAAGAGCAAAACTTGCATCTCAGGACCACAGATCACATCAGATACTGCCAGAGTGTATTTGTCCAGGATGTCTTTTAGGAGGATGGTGAAGCACCTTTCATTTCACATATGTCTGTGCTCACCTGTTTATCAGATGGTGCAGAGGTTTTTCGGCACTTTCATTGCCTTTACTGCATGTTGATTAAAACTTTCAGCTGGGACAGAAAGTATTGCTGAGCTGCAGCGCATTGAATCTCCAACAAGGAGAGATGCGCTGCTGGACCTCATACTGACAAACAAAGGTCTGGTTGAGGATGTGAAGTTTGGGGGCAGCCTTGGCCATAGTAACCATGAAACAGTGGAGTTCAGGATCATGCAAGGAATAAGCAAAGCAACAAGTAGGATTGCAATCTGTGCATGTCTGTGAATATCGAAGCTCAGGATTGGTGCATTCTTATGAGTAAGGAATCAAAATGAGGCAGGAGACATGCATGGATGAATAAGAAGCTTCAGGAAAAACTCAAATGGAAGATGGAAGAAGTATCAAATAGTAAGCTCTTCGTATAATCGAAGCTCATTTAAGTATTTTTAAGTTTCACTGAATTGACTCTGAGTAAAAAGACAACTTTAAGAGGAATGCTCAAGTCCTGTATCTGAGGGATACAACTATTTTTTTCTTAGAAAATGCCAAGGATACAAATATCTGATTTAAATTTTTAATCTGTAGTTGTGAAATATATTCTTGACAAAAATCCCTCAGATATCTTTCTATTTCTTCCCAGTGTAGCAACTATTACATAATCCACTTCTGGTTTATAGTTTCTGTAGTTGTGATAACTTCAAATCTCTATTTCCACTTCAGTTCTTCTCTAGATGTTGCAGACAGTGCAGAAGGTCTGTCTGTGTTTTCTAAATGGATTTATTCCCTACAGCAAGTAAGTATGGAGCTAACTATCAGAAGAATAGAAGTATTTTTGTATGAACTAAGAAAATGTTGCAACATTAAAGAAGGCAAATCAAGGACAAAATATAACCACTGAATAAAAAAAAAAACCACAAAAAAAACCCCAAACGAAACAAACCACAAACAAACACTCTTCTGTACGACAAATTTGATGCAATGTGGAAGGGAGAATGCAATTTGTATAGAGATTAAATTCCAGGTGTACTGACTTAAAAAACAATACTATTGACTAAACCAAAGTCTAATGTTAAACATGTGCAGCTAGTGATCCAGGGGAGGATCTTCATTAGTTGTTAATTCCTTTCCATAGCTCACATACTCCTAAAACATCTGGGCTGGAAAAAAAAAAAAATTAAAAAAAAAAAAAAGGAGAACTCTCATTCTTTTAGTAACACTTGAAGAACATAGTGTATATAAAGTGTTATAAAGTACATAAGCAGCCTTTCATCTTTCATTTAATTCACTATAACTCAATGAAATCGACCTACAAACAAATACATATGCAAAATTATTACAATCATAAATATAGGTACCAAAAAATGTCTAATCTGACTCTCGAATGAAATGAATTGGAGTCAGATATTTCCATCTTTGTGAAATAAATTACAACAAATAAAGCAACACAAATGCATGTTTTTTTCTGAAGCTACTATGGATTCAAAGATGAAGACCAAAAACTGAAATAAAATTTGGAAGTACAAAAATTGGACTTTTCATGTTAAGACCCTTTATTTATTCATCAAAGTAATTTTAAACACACTATAGTTTGATACTGCAAGCCTGGCAAAGATCAAAGACTACCAGAAACTAGAACATCTCCAAGACACTAAAAATGAACTGTGAATTAAAAATAAAAGTTGCATTAAGGGAGGATAAAACTGGAAACAAATTAATGTTCTACAAAGAGCACTAGTGTTACATTGGCACTTCCTGAAGTTTTGCTAGTGTAACAGCTAATCAGCTCAGTCTCTGTTTCATAAAAGATATTTTCTCTGAAAGACCATGGGGCCTTGGGGCATATAAAGTGATGAGAAAGGAAAAAGAAAAAAAGAAAGATCTTACACCTTTTCTGAGGTTAAATGGAGCTCCTAGAAATGTTCAGAGTGGCTTCTTCAAGTGGAGTTCTTGATGAGGAAAATTAGATACCATGTTTACATGTTGCATTACTTATTTTACTTTTTTTTTTTTTAAAAGAAAGATACGTTAATTAAATTTCGGAATTTGCCTATTTCGAAAAAATATGAAAAACTAATAAAAATGCTCAAAGCTCAAGGGTACTATGCTTCTATCATTTATTCAAAGCCCTTCTGTCTTCGTAAAAATATGTCTGTTTCACAACTGCTATATAAAAAAAAAAGACTTGATTTTGATGTCTGTTGCATCAGTAAAAATCATCAAACAGCAGCTCTATGATCTTTAAGCATGTCTACCCTGAGACACACTTAAATCTCAACTGTTGCTCTTGAACATCTGCCCTGAAAACTGTTATAAAAGAGTAAAAGAAACCTGACCTACAAAGATGCCAGAGATGTTTCGAAGCCTCGTATGCTAAAAAGCATCAATGTAACCATCATCACTCTGTGAGATTATGAGATAACAAATCAATAAAGTAAATCACTCAGAGATCTCTGATGTGGGGCATGCATTCAGTGAAACAGTGCTGGGGAACTGTGCACAGTGAAGACTGAAAGTGCATTTTCCATCTGTGTTACATCGCGTGTTATGGTACCAGGCTGGGATAGAAAATAGGATAGTGGGATTAGCCCTGAGAGGCAGAACTTGTGATTTCAGGTATAATATTACAGGATATTATGATATTGTTGCGTTGCTTCAATGATTCGGTGTGTATTGTCCTAAGCGTGTCAGCCTGCTCAGATTTCTAACCAGGTACTGCCCTGCCTGACAGAGACATGCCCTTAGTCGCACTAATCCTTTACTACTGATTGTCCTCATCTCCCAAGGGAGAAAAAGATCAATTTATCAAAAAATTTAAGCAAACAAATGCTTAGTAGTTCACATATGAACAATTTCTCTTACGTGTGTTTCTAGAAACACAATGATTTAAAATTACAAGTCCTCTGACAAATCTCTTGTTTTCTTGAGCAAGATTCCATAATACAAGGTTGATTCTTTAACTGTTCTTCTCAAATATTTTTTTTCCTTGAAAACACATTCAAATGTACTGTTCCAGCTCACCAACTCTTTGGAATAAATGTTTACATCTGGTTGCAGAATAAGAATACAATGAATTATACGCTTCCAATAATTTACAGTTGAGAAGATTGAAATAACTTCCTAATGTACTCATCTGAGAAAATAAAATGCTTGGAATGATGTCTGCCCTTATCTGCAATTGAGCATATTTGTTTGTCTCTTCTGTGTACGCTGTTTTTGAGAAATGATGCTTCCACTGAAAAATGACTTATTTCTATTTAATCATTGTCTCAATCTCAATTTACTTGGAGATATGCTTATGTCAGGGGGTTAAATTCAAGTTTACAACCATCTGATTTGAAACACTGCCTAAAAAGGTGGAAAGTGCTGTTTCAGATTCTGCATTCAATTCAGGAAACATAAATACAATGTTATCTTGCTCTGGGAAGTAAAGCTGCCATAAAAGTTAATCTTCCTTTCTTGACAAGTAATACTGTATTTCACAGTATCCTCACTGATTTCCATTAAAGCTCCTGGGACTAGGGTAATACTCCCCTATTCTCACTCATTAGTCAGATCAGATATTTAATTGACTCAAATACAATTTTTAGTAACAGTTCACAGGTCAACAGCGGGAGTAAAGAGTTTAAAACAGTGTCCCTCATTAAATAAAGGCCATTACGGCTGTGTTGCT
The DNA here is from genome assembly GCA_013396935.1 of Baryphthengus martii. Lineage (NCBI taxonomy): Eukaryota > Metazoa > Chordata > Aves > Coraciiformes > Momotidae > Baryphthengus > Baryphthengus martii. The sequence goes on from VWZK01006763.1 coordinate 63,413, forward strand.
ATGTGGAATCAAATTCTCTTGAATGGGTATTTTGCTGGATTTAATAAAGGAAAACTATTTGAAATAAACAAAATACAAGGATTCAAAGTACAGTACTAGCCCTCTCCTCTGTACCTTTAGGCTAGCTAAAAACAGTATCAAGTGAACAACTGTGACAGCTTCCAGCTTTTGTTGAGAAGCTGCAGCAACCAGGTCACAGTGCCTGCACTACAACAGCCCTAAGCACCTGGAGGACACTGGCTGCTGGCTCCAGATGTCTGTTGCCCTGGCCAGGTTAGTCTGTTGCTATGGTGGTGCCAATGAAGTCCTGCTTCTCTTGCCATAAGCTGACCAGAACTTCATCTCCTCCTGAATATCATTATGTCTTTGCTCATTTGTAACTGGACGGAATTAATTAAATGCTTAAGGTCCACTGGAATTTCCTGATAAGGTCCTGTATATATTGGCCTTGTCACAGTCAGTGGAGTACCTAATAATGGCAGGTTTCACCTTCCTTACACATCTGCATATTTCTTTTTAGAGGCTTGGTTCAAATAATTGAAAGAGCCTCCCCCCTCCAACTGTATTAAATCCTGAATTATCTTTTCTATATAGACAACGTCTATATACAGGGCAATTAACATTGATCCCACAGAAAATTAACTTCAACAAATGATTTTATCCTTTGACTGTTGATCCTTTCCCACAGTTATATCTCAGACTGGCTTCATTTTATGATAGAAAGAACTTAAGCAGTAGTTGGAAACATGTTAAGATCAGCAAAAAAAGTAAAATGTGTAATTCCTTTCACCTAAGATTTCTTGCTTGTCACTTTACAAGCATGGTTGAAAATAACACTGTTTTGTCTGATTCATAAAATAAACCAGAACTAAGTGCCAATGAGGAACCCCACCATCACCACCATACAGGCACAGTGAATAAACCGCACTTCAGCTTTGCAATAGCTCCCATAATGGAGATGATAGTTTACCTAGCTGTCAAACTTGAGATGGTAATTTCTTTCCCAGGTCATCTCTTCTTCCTCTCATTTTCAACTAATCACAATCTACTGATCTGCTTTCACTAGCATTAACTTTAAATCAAGAGATATCAAACTGGATGGGAATATATTGGTATTACAGTTTGAACTAGCAGGAGGAGCTTCAGTATGACTTCCCATGACTCTGTGTTTTTTAATTAGATTTTACTCATACAGACATTGCTAAATAGAAAATCATAATATTGACTCATGAATCCTTATAAGCAATATAACAAGTAAGTTAGCCTGACCCACAAAACAATCCTGGAGACGATGATGAGAATAATTTTTCCTATCTCCATGTAGAATTTGTGCCTTCATTAAAAAAACCAAAATTGAATAAGGATAATAAATCATTATTCAAATATCTTCTATTTAAAAATCTCACAATAATATTATGACTTAAAAGTTGATTTTACAAGAATTACATCTTTTTTTCTTTTTAATGAATATCAAATGGAACCATTAATTTTCAAGGAACCTATCAATTTTCACTTGCAACTGAATAAGTAAAGTTTTATCTTATTCTTTGTAATTTTCTGGTAATCCCATGTTTAGTGAAGAAAATGCCATTTCTAAAGAAATTTGATTATGTATTACATACCTGTCTACATAAAAAGCTAAATAATTTAATACAGGTATATTTTAGAATTTTATTCTCACTTTGTACAGACTTCTAATTCATTTTTTTTGGGGGGGATGTCATCCAATCAGAACAATAGGGTTGTATACTGATAGCTATCAATAGGGATGGTAGCAAAATATGAAAATAGCTCTTACATGGAGAATATCAAAGAGAAAGGTACTGTATGTGAAACGGGAAAATGGAAAGAAGTTTTAAAAATATTATCTGTGGCTTTTTAGCGAAAACTTTTGGAAGAGAAATGGTAAAAGCATTTTTAAGAGAATAAGATAATGAAAACGAGCACTGAGTTAGGAGGAACATGAGCGCTCTTCCAGTCTACAACCTGAACAACAGAAAATCAGAGTGCTGGAGTACGTGCACCATTACAGATATTAGATATTCAAAAGAGTTTTACCTTAAGCAGAACCTGAATATCTCCCATGGCTTTTGATGACTTGAAGTACCAGAAACTCAATACACAAGTCCCACTTGATTCTTTCCACTTGGAACTCTTCACATGGGCTTTTCCATTTTTCAGTCCTATTGCAGTGGTCTCAAGATACAGGAATTGTCCTGAAATGAAATTATGTACTACTGAAAAAATTGTTTGGGACTTTCAAATTAGATTCTAAAACTCAGCAAAGTAAATGCAGAGACATATGAAGTATGCTTTCCAAATAGGTCCTATCCTAACAAACCTTGGCTTAGAACAAAAAATGACCAGATCACATTCCTTGTGTAGTTTTTGTATTAGGAATAAACTGGAAGCAGCTTAAGATTTGGCTAGGCCTGTATAGAAGAGTGAATATAACCTTCAAAATAGTGAGTCGCACTATACAAAAACTTGAGAAATAAGCAAAAAACTTTTATACATTTATAAATCACTAGGTATCCCTAATGATTCATATTACCTTTGGCCATCTGTACCACATATGAATACTAACTCACACTTAAATTATTTAGTCAGAAGAAATGGAAAACATTAAATGTAGGCATCTATTTTTGCAAATACTGGTATGGTACTTGAGTTTTCTTTTTTTTTAATTTTTTGTTTGAAAACAGAAGTATAACAAATTCTGCAAGATTTCATTTTTTTCCTTTGTACAAAACACAAATGTGTAGCTCTTATAAACATAAATGTAGTATAAATATCACACTGTTAAATTTTAATTGCATGTTTACTAGAGTTTGTACATGAATTAGAGTAAAATATTACTTAGAGGTGGAATAAAATGGGTTCACGACAACTGAATAAGTGCTATGAGGTTTAACTAATTGGCTAGATATCATCTTTGTTTTTAAAAATCTGACCATATCAAAATTTTGAAAAGAGAATTTCAGGACTACAGAGCAGGTCTTGAGTAAGAAATGGATGTTCTGGCCTGTTTGATCACTCACCACAATAAAAACACTTAACTTTCAGATTAGGGTAGGGTAAATTTTCAGGCTTGAGAATTAAATCAGCAGTAATTTTATTCATACGTGCCACGGATTCAACCTATGTAACACAAAGATGCATAAATCTGTGTTCTAACAAATCTGGTGATTTTGAAAGTCAGATGAAAGACAGCGACACATTGGAGGACAGTTCTTTAGTACTGCATCTCACTTTGATAACAGTGAAATGCTACCAGGCTGGATAGTCTCAAAATTTAAAAATATATGAATATGTAGTATCTGTAATTATTTGTGCCTGTTTTGCCCTCAGTCACCTTGGCAAGTTTTCACTAGCCTCTGAGTTTCTACATATCTTCGAGTAAAATTTTGTATTGGGTTCTTGTCCTTCAGCAGTTGCTGTAAACATAAAAGTCCTATGCCTTTGGGCAACTCTGCTGTGAATATTTCAATTTAAGATTAGTTCTGAAGCCAGCTTTGGTGATGTCTTTGCTATGGGACCTTCAAAGGCCGAGGATGAAGCCACAGAGTTTGCAGCAAGAACAAGAGGAGGTAATAGGGCTCTTTGGTCAAAACAAAACAGGAGCTGCACTGCCAGTAACAAACAACGTTTATTTATTTAAATTTATTTGTTTAAGATTACCTAAAATTAAACTTTAAGCTTCCTGGAAATGAGCTCAAGCTCTGGAGTGGGATCCAGTGGATCTCAGAGCTGAGCTGACTCACCCTTCCAAGCTGCGGCCAGACTAAGTGCCTTTCTCCTGACAAGTAATGAATTATCTTGCTTCACTCATAGAGAAATACTTAAAGGAGACACAACTGAGAATCATTTTTTCCTAACTTAAAGCCATTTTACAACAGTAATCAATATTTTAATATTGTTATACACATAATTAATTAAAAATTATTAGGCATGTTAGAAACATCCTGCTGTCTATAAAGGGAGACGTGAGAAGCTCCATGAAGACAACTGCATCTCATTTGTGAACTGACAACATACCAGTTCTATTTCCAAGTGTGTGGTCCCCAGGAGGTCTAAGATTGTGAGACGAGCTGACCCCTAGCACCCAGTTAAAATTGTCCGCCAGGGAGTTTTGCCAGCCACATCTGCCATTCTCAAAGGTGCAGGAAGTTCCACATTCACTCTCATCTGTATTATCCCCACAGTTGTCTTCAAAATCACAGCTTTGTTCTGGTCTGTAACACTTGCCATTCTGACATTGCCAATAGCCATGTGAGCAGGAGCCTGAAAAGAGAAGAATGGGGGTGTCTTGGTGAATCACACTGCCATGCATCCCAGCAAGGTTACTGGAAGGTTACATCTCAGAGTTTGATATTTAGGAGGAGGAGGGTGGTCCAGAACAGTTTTATTAAAAGCCTTTGGTTCCCCTGAAGTGCCAATCCATTATGAGTTTATTTCTTTTGTATTTTGTCAAGAGATTGCCTAAATAAATGACTGTCTCCATTGTAAAACCTTTGAGAACAAGTTCCAGCCAGGCATTTCTTCACTAACAAAGCTTTCTAGTCTGACTTAATTGCTGACATTCTCTTTTCATGTGGTGTAGGATTAAACCATTTCATTTTAGCTGCTAAATTGAGTTTAGTTTAGCAGCCGCAATTCGGAAGAAAAAGCTTTTCTATTTTAACTGCAGAGGTTTGCCTTTTAATGGATTTCTTTTTCTTTTCTCTCTCTCTCTTTTTTTTTTTTTTTCCTGTAGACGAGTTCAGTGGATTGATGCTGTCCTTTTTGTGTAGTATCCCTGGCACTATTGAGGGATAATTCTGCTATTGTACAGCCTAAAAACTGTAGGACTCATTTCACAGGATCCATTTCCAAGCTTCATGTTTTCATTTCAGATCAGTTTCTGCAGGGTTCTGGATAAAAAAAGCTGCCCCTTCAGTATATTCTCTAATCTGGAAAGGAGACAAAATTCTGAAATATACCCTCTGCTTTGCCAGAAATAAATGCATGAGCATAATTTTATTTTAAAGTAGGAGTACTGCTATATTACCTCATCAGACATAAGAATAAAATGTGCACATGTATGAAAGCTGTACAAGTATGGGAGAAACTGGAGTTAATTGATATTGAAAAATCACATAGTGCTAAAAACATGTTTTCGTTACCACTACCTTAATTTAAAGGTGGACCTGATGAAGCTAAGTGAATTCACATAAGGCTGGATTTTATTAAGAGGTCAAAATAGCTGATTTATTAACACAAAGAAAATAAGGCATGGGGTATTCAGTTGAGGTGCTGGTAACCTCCATCCCTAGGTCCTTTTTTACACCAGACTCTCAATTACAAAAGCCTCAAACTAAGTGAAAAAGCACTGCCACACCACTTTGCTGTCGGCTTTAGGTAAAGTGAAAATAAGCCTTGACTCACTAGATATTAGCTAAAGAAAACAAGCATTAACCCCAGTTTTAAAAGTGTAAAATCCTCCTAACACATACTACTTATAAATAAATAAATAAAAATAAATATTGGAATCCCATAGAAATATCTAAAAAATTTTCTAAGAAAATTATTCTTTTTTAATTCTTGTTTTCTTAGTAACATAAAAGTATGTATCATGTTTGCTCTAGAAGGCTGTGTATGACTTGGCTTTTCACAGTTGCTCAGAGAAAGGAAGTTTTCTTCCTGAACAGAAAGAAGCAAGCCAGGATAAAAGTCTGACTTAGAAAGTCAAGAACATCAGGCAAAGGTCTCCAGAGCTGGAGACAAGGAAAATGGATAGACTCTGACTAGAAGAAAAAGACTTGTTTGAAGATCAGTACAAGCTTATGAAAGCATCAGTGTGATTTTTATTAGCATATAATCTCTGAAAATGGTCTTAGCCAAAAAATGGAATAATTATATCGATGTATCAGTCAGTCTCTAACTGTTGCAACTTGTGAGACAGTTGGAGCCCATCAGAAACTTTTTCTATCAGTCTGCTTCAGAATTTCCATCACCTGCATTGTTTCCCAAAGTATGACAAGAGATTTGTTATGAAATTGTTGCCTAACTTAAATGGCATCTATTTTTAGAGCTAGGTATTAAAATCCTACATTTCTTTTATGTTATTGCACCAAAAATTGAAGAAAAAAATTTTTTGTCAATAAAATAAGAATTTAATTTCAGGATACAGTCCATACGTGGAAATACTTTATTTTCAGCTGGTCATCATGATCAGTAATTGCAGTAACTATTGCATTTTGAGGTCCCTGTCCCTTTGTACCATTGCTTCTAATTTCAGGTTTAAAAAAAAGGTGGAGTTGAAAAGTGGAAGTCTTTGTTTTCTTAGTAAAAACAAAAATTCCATCTTGAATCCTGGCATGAATGAATCTTTTCAAGCATGTATAATGAACGATATTACACTAACTGAACCTGTAACGTGACTTGTTTCTGGATGTATTTTCATAGTGTGTTTCCTCTTTAAACAACACATATCAAAGGCTTTATAACTGAAAAAAACCCAAACCAACAAACAAACAAAAAAAATCCAAAACTCAACACAACAACAAAAAAAACCAACCCCGAACTTACAAGAAATCGTCTTTTTTGAGCTCTTTTCCTTTCCTCTCTACTTTTTTCAATCCTAACAATCCAAACGCTCTGTTAGATGCTTGTGGGTATAATAGCAATATTTAATTGCGAGGAATTTTTCCTTAGCAAGGTTCAGTAACCTTTCCCTCCAAGCAGTGTTCTTCGAAGATTATTAACAGGCAGACTAGTTGCCCTACATGGTAGCTGCATCAATACTCTAGGCTGCAGTGGACCCAAAGGAGCTGTTAGTGTCTTTCAGATCAATAATCCCTGAATCAAGGAGGATTTAGACAACAGAAGAAAACAGCTGCACCAGTCAATAATCCCCTTGTTTCATATATCCTGAGCAAAATCAACAGATGAAATATCTGTATTTTAAAATATGTAATTAGGACAAGGATTAATCACCTTTATTTCATAGAGATGCTTCTCTTAAATGTAATTTTAAAAAATATATGCTTGCAAACATTAAGAGAGAAAATCTTATTGGTAGAACTGATATATGGTTTGTCTTCTACATTAATGAACTTTGAATATTAATAAAGATAACATGGTATATAGGTTGCAGCACTGAAGCAGAACAGCAATAAATTACGGAATCACAGAATAGCTTCAGTTGGAAAAGACCTTTAAGATCATCAAGTCCAACCATTAACCTCACACTGCCAGGTCAGCACTAAACCACGTCCCTCAGCACCACATCTACACATCTTTTAAATACTCCACCACTTCCCTAGGCAGCCTGTTCCAATGCTTGACAAACCTTTCAGTGATGACATTTTTCCTAATATCCAACTTAAACGTGCCCTGGTGCAACTTGAAGCCATTTCCTCTTATCCTATTGTTTGTTACTTGAAAGAAGAGACAAACACCCACCTCACTACAACGGCCTTTCAGGTAGCTATAGAGAGCAATAAGGTCTCCACTGAGCCTCCTTTTCTCCAGGCTAAACAGCCCCAATTCCCTCAGACACGCCTCATAAAACCTGTTCTTGAGACCCTTCACCAGATTTGTTGCCCTTCTTAGGACACACTCCAGCATCTTCAAAATAAGAAACAGTGTTTATGTGTATTCTTCACATAAACTTCAAACTCTGGCAAGAACAATTGCTTTCTCAAAGTAATTTCAGAGGGGAAAAAATTATTCTTTAACCTTTGAAACCATAGCCTGTATCACAACAGGACTTTTCTATGAGATAGTGAATTTTTGTATTAGTCTTTATCATAGTAAGAACTTTAGTTCCTCTCTGAAAATAAATGATAATAAAATTTTAAATCCTAGAAAATAAATAAATTCCATTAATGTATGATAAGATTATGCAGAAGCACCCTTTTATTTATTCTCATATTTCACTTTAGCAAATGGAGATACTTGAGAAGGATTATCAATTAAAAGATCTGAAGACCTTAATCTCTGTTCAGAAACACCATATGCTTAAAGCTACTTTTTATCACTCAAATTCTTTATTAGTTGTTTATTTCCTCCACAATATTTAGTTTGCCTTTTTTTTCAGGATGGAAATTCCTCATCCTTCTCTCTGTTTTGGTTAGGGGTGGTTTTTTTTAAATATCTCTTAGTATTTTACCATTAAAATCCATTACAAGTTCTCACAAGTTGTTTGGATTCATATCTGAGTATGTAATCACTTAATTTTCAGCAAATATTGATGAAAACAATCTTTCTTGGATTGACCATGAAAGATTCCTTTTAGGAATTGTCTGATTACACGCTTACATCGAGTGACCAAAAGGAGCCCAACTGATGTAGTTTATCAGAGAGAAACTTAAGAAATAGCTTGACCATGTTCTGTAATTACCTGTAAGAAAGCAAAAACTGATAGCAGAAAACTCTAATATAAACCCCCCAATACTACATGCTGGAAAGTTGAAGTTAGTTAAGTTCAAATTAATTTAACTTAATAACATTTGGTAAATCAAGGAAAATTCTAGATTAAAACCTGGTTAGTGTTATAGAGGAGATTAAATTATGTATTACAAGTAGTGCCTTTTGGTTTTAAAAATCAAAGTGCAGTTGCAGATATCTATTTTCTTAGGTAATTATGAGAACTCATAACAGATAAACTAAATGTTTATCTGTGCCTATATTAGCTACAAAATAGAGATGAAATTATCAAATTTCTCCATTAGATCCCAATCTCCTTGAAGCTGGTCCTTTAAATACCTTTGCTTATTGGAAATAAATCAAGTATGATATTTAAACTGACAAAGATAAGTGAGATCAGAACTTCTAGAAAATTGCAAAAATATAATTGTATATGGGATCACACTTGTGATTCTGGTTATAAACATTAAACACTTAATTTTCATAATTTATATTTATCTCATTTTCAGCTCTTATTTTATACCAACATTGCTTTAAAATCATCAAAAAGTGAATTAATGTTTTAGTTACAAGAAACAGATCAGTGCTAAACATACTCCAAAAGTTGTTAAACTTGTGCTTCTCAAACTTACTATGTATAATATTAGCATTGTCTGTGTTTTCAAAACCTAAATCCAATCGAATGAATAGGATAGTTACAATTCTCAGAGTATTAGGATAACATATCAGTAGGCTTGAAAACCTAGGTCTGCTTCAAAATATATATTTTTTTTTTTATTTTTTTTTTTTTTACAGTCACATAGCTAGAAGTATACCTGTTTCTAAATCAAAGCCAGACTTCTGTAGAACCATAATCTGGTATCGAGGCCAGAGTAATTAATCAGCAGGCTAAGAGTTTGACATCCCAGGGATGGGGGCTCTCTAGATAATTCAGATCTCTGAGCTTTTTCCTGCGACAATTACTCTATTATCATTCTTGCTCTGAGTTGACATTACTGTATGACTGAAGTGTATGTGTCCTTAAAAAATAACAAAAAAATAACACCTTTCCTGTCATATCTCACCAGTATAACCTAAAGACATGAAGTAAAATGCTTTCATCACAGTTGATGATACACAGTAATAATGACTTGTCAGCACAAGAATGTGAAAAATGCATCTCACTTCAAAAGAAAAGCTTTGCAAATGACAACAATTTTTAAAGACTTTCTGAAGTTAAGTGCTGGAAAAAAGATGACTTAGAAACTACAACACTTTACCAGCTCTTTCTTTGTAAAGAGTCTCTTTTTTTCCTAGGACTGAGTACAAACACTAGAATTTTTGGCTTTGCAAACCTCTCAAGTACTTTGACATATTGATTTGCATGCCAAGTAACCAAAGGTTTACAAAACAACAGCTTGAGTTCATTTGCAAAAGGGACTTTGAGAAGAAAATGTTAACCTTCTAAGTTTCTCTGATGACGAAGCGTTGATGAAGGCTTCTCCCACAATCAAAACTTCCTCAGTTGAATTATTATCATGTTCATTTCCACGTATAAATGCAAGACAATTCCTTTCCCATAATCCAATCCAATAATACTCATCCTCAGAACCATTAAGAATCAAAAAACATAAACAAAAACGTAGCCCATATCTGTTCAAAATTATCAATTCTATCCATGACAGAACAGTGACTCATCTTTGTTTTGTTTGTTGGTGCTCTGTTTCTCATTAGAAGGGTGTTATTTATCCATCACTCAATATACTTTAAGACATACCCAATCTGTGACATATTCAGTGTGTCCCAATATTGTGCTTTGCTGTATTTAAGGTTAACAGAAATTCTGAAGGATGTAGGGAGCTGAAGGCAAGATGGGCACTCAGTGCCTCTTCATACTGAGTTTATTGGATATAATATAGACAGGTCAGGGGAACTCTAAAATCAGTATTATAAACAATAAAAGCTTCAGTCTCAAGTGCTTAGGTGCATGCAAATGGGCATTCTCTCGAAAGAAGTGAAAAAGCAGGTTTTGACTGGAGAAGGTCTTACTACGTCTTTTTAACTCCTCCACCATTACAGTACTGGTATATTAATACTGTCAGTGATAGAAATAGTGCACACTTTCCCATGTAGCTCAAGTAATTCTACACCTGACTAGTCTATAAAACATGCTATCAGGTCAGGTTAAAAGGAAATTTTCAGTTACTCTCTCCAGACGGGAAACCCTCATGCTGAATTAAGAAGAGACCTAGGCGTGGATTCAGTGACAGATTTTCCTTCTATTGTAATTACATTAAGACTGTTTTATTCCTTGCCAGAAAGCCAAAACAAGGTATGATATATGTTTTAATGATTATTCCAGAGCTAGTCAGATGGTTTAATCTCCAAAGAAATGGACAGACAAGAAAAAATGCTGCAGCAGGACATACAGATAATGGGAACAGGGATATATCAATACTTATATGCAGTCTTGCCTTCCCAAAACCAAGTTGAAATTTAGAACCTGTTTTCTTGAGGTTGAACAAAGAAATACTGAGACAAAAATGAATCCACATCTAGTTTTTAAGCAAAGCTTTCTCAGAAACAATAGTATTTATCATATGCATCTATTACAGTGAGAAGGATTAAATACTAACTACCCTGAAAAGCTTAACTCACTCACCTGAGTTTACTCTTAGTAAATAAAATAAAACATAATGAAACAAAATTTTGGTTTGTCATATTCAGGTTCAAAAAAATTAAATTAAATATTCACTGCCTGAACTCCTTAGCAATGACACAGAAAGAAGAAATGTTCCTTAGGTATAAAAGTTACAGTCCTAAAAATACATAAAACATTTTTTTTAATTTTTTTTTTTATTTTATTGGTGCCTTTTAGTAGTAGCACGCATTTTTAGGTTAAAAGGCTAAAACTCAGTCTTTCATCTTCAGCTTTCTCCTCACAGAAAGCAGCCATACAATCCCTGTGCCATGCAAGAATACATTGGTGCAGCAGATCTGGAAGAAAGCCAATTAAGCTGCCTTCTGAAGATTTCCAGACTTGACTCCAAGTTCTAGCATGTCCTTTAGAAGTACAATTCAACAGCTCACCTAAAACACATTGTATAATTGTATAACATTTAGCTGCTGAGCTCACCTCAGCAGCTAAATATTACAGCGCTTTTATCAAAGCCTGAAGTGATGCGTAACTGATGACATCTCTATCTTAGAGTCCAAAATGGTTTAGTTGTCACCTCCAGTTTATTGGTTCAATTGCTATCTGGTGGTCTAAAGGGTGAAAGTGGGTGCACCATTTGCATAGCGCATACTCTGGTCAGTGGTTTCACAGCCTGTGCTTCTGATGGGAGAAAAATCTGCAGATTGAATCTAAAAGATGGCCTGAAATAAAGCAGAAACTCATAAATCAGGAGAGTTTCAGCACGAGAAATGGAGTGCATGAACTCTGAATACCTGAGGTCCATCATCAGGGAATTTCTATAAGGAGACCAAAGGAAATCTGGGTAGACAGTGAATTAAAAGTATTTACTGATGCTGTAATTCAGGTTGAAGGAGGAGAGATCTTCACTGGCTGCACTGGAGTATGCAATCTTTTCACATTCTCCACCACACTCCCAGTTGGATACAATGGAAGGTGGAGCTGCAGTGCAGTGATAAATCCCCTTGATACAACTTGCCAGCACTGCCGGACTGCGCTCAATAAATGTGACAGGTGGAAAATGGTTCGCTCAAATCCCACTCAAAGCTACCTATTGTCAGTTTAGGATCTCCACTAGTTATGAATGTCTATCTATTCCCTTATTCATCAATATTAATATTCAACAAAGAAATGGAAATTACAATGGAATATTCTCTCTTGAATAGTCTCAGTTATGTACAGGCAGGAAGAAAGTGTGAAAGAGCTACAAGAAACATAATTTGCACAGAATGTCTATAAACATTTATGACATTTAAGCACAACTGTGTTTAAACCCATTAGCAATACTAAAATAAGTGTCAGGTGTAGGAGAAACTGAAAAAGTCCAAAACTGATTCAATTGAATCATGACCCCTACGAATCCTTTACATCTCATTGCTCAGAAGTAGCAAGTTTCAGGATTGCTATATTTACCATATCATATTACAAAACTTTCTATTACACAGAACGATACAGTAAGCTGAACAGGACATGATGATTAAAAGATTTTATTGATGTCTTGAACAGCCTACCACACACCTTTGAGACTCCACTGGAAAGGTCAATAGGAAAAAGAAAAATGCATTCTGCTTGATGGAACAGAAAGGAATGAACAAACTCTTCGATCACTCAGTATTTCAAGGAAACATAGTTTCTAATATGGTCAGCTTTCCCTTTTCCTCTGTGTTACAGTCCTGTTTATTCTCAGACAATGAAACAAAAAGATGAAAAATATACCTATATAGTCAGCATAAGTAGTTTGAGGTGAGATTCTGCACATAACAGCAATTGCATTTGGAATCTGTATGCTCTAATGTCACTTATACTGTTAATGTCTCCTAATGTGATTAAGTACTTCTGTTCCTTATTTTTTTTCCAGCTAGTATGAATGACTAAGACAAAAGCATTTTTAATTGATTATCTTAATTTAACATTAGCCCAATGTAGCATAACCATATATTCCCCAAAGCAATAATAGCTTTATTAGCTGCACCCCGATTCAGTACGTGTTCACATTGCCTTTTTGAGGCAAGCAAATAGTAGCACACAAACTTAGCAAGTGACTGAGCAGGGAAAGAGCAGAAAAGCTTATGCTTGGGAAGAGAGCCCTACTGAAATTGGTTTATCCCACTTCATAAGAATCTGGGGTTTAAAAGAAATTTGTCTAATCACTAGATCTAGTTCACTTCTGTGAAAGGTAACAATCTCAAGCAATTTCTCTGCCTTCAATATAATCAGTAACTTTCTCCATTGGTGTTACCAAAAGGCTGTTTTTCAGTTTTCAGATAAGAGATCCTTTTAGGATCTGGTCTGAATTTATTCATGACCAGTTCAGATACACTGATTTGTATGCAAGCTCTGCCATTATGTAATGACATTTAATACAAGTATTAGTTTGCAAACCTTTCTGTCAAACAAGGTTTTTCTAGTCTTTGACAAAGTATGTAAATGATGCATTATGTATCCTCAAGTTGAGTTGTAATAGCATCAAAGTAAACATGTCATATATAAAGCTTTATGTAGCCATTTTTATCAAGATGAAAATCTTGTACTAGGTGTCTGTAGAAAACATCAGTACTGGATAAAACACACAGAATATTAAAGTCTATCATTATTTCAATTACACTAAAGTCCTTAAAAAAAGATTTTTATTTTTAAGACATACTAAAAAAGAAAGCATATTTGAAGGTCTTCTCCTGTAACAGGTAGGAATTATTTCTAAAATCTTAATTTCTGTTATTTTGGAGGTAATATTCTGACCTTTGAAGCTGACATGGCATTAGCCATCGTTTTTAACCTCTGATGTGAAAACTCTGCACAGTAACATTCAGGGTATTAGTTTCCGTAGTATTACCTGTCAGAGACTATTCAATGTGAGTCTAATGACTTGAATCTAAAGTAGTGTCTTCTTAATGCTTCAGTCTTGAATATCCCTGTGTGAAATAATTTTACTGCAGTTCCATATGCAAAAATGGCAATGATCTCGTCTAAGTAGAGACAATAAAAGGAGAGGCTGAGTGCCTGAGGTGATATCTTGTGAAAGAGGTGAAGGACGCAAGAGGTTTTCAAAGGGAGAGGATTTAGAATTGAACAGAAAGATCGAATGAAGACAAAAATCTCATCTCAGTAAGGTGCATGCAGAAGGGAAATGCTAATACAGCCACCCAGAGCAGCAGGTTACAACCACTGAACATGATCAGAAGCAGATGTCATATGGAAAGGTCATCATACACCACCACTCCACAGTAACTGCTTAATCTACAGTTAGAGAAGTGTGTGTCACATCCCATAGCTGAGATACGGTGCTGGTATTATGAGAAACATTCCATATCTCGAGCACTCTAAGGCTGTCAACCTAACTGCTTATAACTTGGCATTAATTTCCGCTTAAGCTAGCAGCAAGGAAACTCAAAAAAACAGTTCTGATAAAGCAAATCTGAATCAACCTGGGAAAAGAAAGAGACCTGTAAGAGATGATGAAAATAAAACCATGTCAAAAAGAGTTCAAAAACATCAATTTAGACAGCATTCACATCACAAATAAACATATACCTTTATGTTTACATGTAGACATGCCAAGTGCCATTAAAAATGATGAGAATCTGGTTGAAAACAATTGTTTGACTTCAACGACTGATCACATCATGCTAAAATAGAAACCTAGAATTTTGTTTGGTTTTCCACACAAACAGCATTTTAAAATGTGTAAGACATGATTCCTTGTCACCAGCTGCTACCCCTGAAGGGCATATACTTCCCATGCATCCTGTTACACAGCTGTCAGAACTGTGGGGATTTCTTAGACGCTACTGCGTTACGAGTAATAGATGCCTATATGTGTGCAGTTCAGTTGTGTTGGGTGGCTGGGCAGCAAAAAAACCAACACAGTATATCTACTATAATTGGAATTTAGATACCTGACACATCCTGAGTACACCTAGATGTACATAACGTCTGATTTGAGTCTTAACTTGTAGCTGAATCCTACACTAAATATTTCCAGTCTTAGATAAGTCTGGTCAAATTTGGATTTACTTTACCTAAAGATATATTACACAGATTAAGATGGTTTTATTTACCTCTCCCCTTACCCCTAACTCCATTTTTTACTCAGGTATCTAAACATGCAGTGCAGAAATATTAAGAGCTTTCCTCAAACAAAACACCATTCACTAAAATAGAAAGGTGGAGAAAAGAATCTTTGCTCTCTCGAGTTCATTGACATATTCCCTCTCCCCTCTAGCTGAAAAGGAAAAAACTAGGAAAGTAAAATACAGTCCAAAGTGATTATTGATAAATATATGCTGAAAAGTCACTTCAAGTTCACCTTATTTCTTACAGTTAGAGGGGGAGAGAAAAGAACACACATGCCTTCAGCCTTAGCCACACATGGAAATTTTTTCCCAGGATGTTTAGACAATTCAAATGCCCTGCAAAAATCAAGACTAGATACCGTGAATTGTAACTTTTTCTCAGATCATTTCTGCTGTTGCAAGACTTAAAAGAAACAACACTTGCTATTTCTAAGAATGCCCTGTATTGCAGCATTTCTCTACTTTCAGATGTGTGAAAAAAAAGTCATAACTACACCAAGTAAGAGTAGTTTGCTAGCTAGTTCTTGGAATGCAAAGCGGGGTTAGAGCTTTCACATTCTCAGTTCACTCAGAGGCAGGCTCTGCATGTGGAATATGTAACACATCAAGAAAGGTCTGAGCTAACAATGCCAGTATCACTGAGAGTCCTAGGAAAGCTTAGATTTGATAAAAGTCGTCTTATTTAGTTCTACTAGTAGGAAGAAAATAAAAGAGCAAGACTCTAACAGGGTTTTCTCCATAGTAGGAGGAATTCCTCTCGCGCTTTTGGGAACAAAGTTTGCCTTTGGTTAGAAAAGCTATTCCCATACCCCTGTTATCCGCTGCCAAAAGGAATCACGCATCTTAATATGAATGTAGATATAAATACCTGCCCTCACCTGCTGCTCAGAGACTCACTTCAAAGTGCCAGCACTGAAAATTCATTTCTCCTGACCTGATACTTATTTGGAGGTCTGCTCTGGGACATGTTTCTCAAAAAACAGTCTGTGGAGACCCAAGAACTAATGAAAGTTTTGGAGTTGTTAAATTGTTTTGCAAAACAGAAGAACAAGTACTGTCAATGCCCTACCTCCAAGGACCTTAGGTGACATTAATCACGTTCTGTTGTCCAGCTTAGAGTTGTAATCAGTTATGGTCCAGGCTCTGCTCTGACTGCTGATACAGTCTTTGAGCTTTATTTCACACTCAAGATATTAAGTCTGGGAATACCCAGGGGAAACGTTTTGTTTCTTTAAGATATATTATAATGAAGCATGAGAAACTTCTGCAAATTATCTGTACTTTATTGTATGTACAAATATTGAAATGATTTGCACACAGAGATGTATCCTAAATCCTCAAAGAATGTTGGGAAAAAAAAGTGTTTTTTACTCTAATGTATCTTTAAAATTGTAACCCACTCTAAATCTTTGTGATTATTTTGTAAATTAGACTAGTACAAATAAATGAGATTTTATTTTTTTTTCAGTCTACCAAATGGACACATTGTTTTCAAACCATCACAAAATCTAGTAAGGCTAGAGCTCAAAAACAAAGGAGACAAATCAGAGTCCTAACTATGAACAAATAAAAAGAAGAAACTGTGGAAGGAAATAGGTGGACCTAGGGCATGTATTTTCAATTAAACTGATAAAGTACAGTGATTATAATTCTGACAGAATTTAGTGGAAAAAGCTAAAGAGGTATGTGTTTTGGAAAGGGTATGTATTTTGTCTCCTTCACTGCCAATAAAAGGATAATTTTCTTTTTAACATTGGGTCAATATATGTAGAAATTGAATTCAAGTCACCTGTACGCATGACTACTATTTGCTTTATGTCCAGCTACTAAATAAATCTACTTATTCTATGATATTTCCAACATCTTTATGAGAAGTATGGAATAATTGTATCTTATGCCAGAAAGGGAATCAATTTATTGTTTTTAAAAAATATAGACTATAACCACAAACTTTTATTTTTATAGAGGTGAAAATTCTTTTTACATAGGTGAAAATGAAAATTGCAACTTGCATGGAATTTCATTCTAGATACATCCAAGAGTCTGTTTCAATTTAGGTATTAATTAAGAAAAAAAAGGTTCACAACCTGCTGTATCTCATTAAGATAACTACAAAGGTATATTCTGCTTTCCAAAAATTCAGGGACATATCAGAAACTATGAGTGCTCTTTATCGCATTGTGGTTTTGGTTTCGTTAGTGTTGTTGATTTTGGTTTTGTTTGTTGCTTCCCCCCCCCGTAACTGGTTTTACACTGCTTTAAACATTCTACTTTATCTGTTCCACATTCTGTTCTCTCAAGCAACAGTCAATGGTGGTTGCTTTGAAGGAAAATGTAAATGGTTTTTATTCAATTAGTTGTGCATAAGGAGACATTTATTCCTCTTTTCAGTGCAATGAAACATAAAATGTGATTGTTCTTGTAATTATATATTAAAGAATAACTGCCAAGGTTATTTCTATTTTTGTGTCTGTACATTTTTATAAATCTAATTATATCTGCAAAAGAGTGATACAAGCACTATCCTTTGGTCTTTAGAATACAGTCTAAAGTTTTGGGTAATATTTCAAATTAAAATATTTTGGCAAATTTGATTTCCTGACTATTCGCTTCTTTTGCTTTTTTTTTTTTATTTTGCTGAATTCTACAATTTTTTTTTTATTAGGCATTCATGCTACAATTATTTTTTAAAAAAACCAACAGTCTGAAAAAAAAGCCTGAACAATCAAAACAAACAAAAATCCAGACAATGAACCAAAAAAATGTAGCAAGACTGTATTCTTTAACACTTACTCATGAAAGACCAGGGACATGCCTAAGTAATGACTTAAGAAACTCTGCCAGTGATACAAAGTTATTCAAGCTGACCTAGGAATAACTATGAATAGGAAAAGTATTTTGTTAAAATGAAGTTGCTTAAAGTGACAGTACCCGGTGCTTGCTTTACACTGGGCAGCCTCCCTGACATCAGCTGCCGTTGAACTCCATTGAATTTTCCTATAATTCCTGTACAGTAAATTCCTGTCCTGAGTAAAGGAAACACATGTCCATATACAGTAGAGGAAGAATATTCACCATCTAGAAAAATATGCATCATTATCAATTCTACATTGTCATATCATGAGAATAGATCTCAAAAGCTACAAATCTCTCAGAGACAAAACATTTCCATTTTCTTAACAAATATTTTCTCTAGCTGGAGACAAGAAAGGAGATCTGTGCTGCATGATGTTCTTCATCCTCAGAAACTTTAAAAAAATTGAACGACAGAAATATTTCAATTTTAGTAAAACTCTCTTTTTCTCTGCATATAAGCAGAGAAGCCTAGGAGTCTAGATTCTTGCAGCTGATCATCACAGTCATTCTAGATGTCTCTAGTTTGTAAACTTACATCACAGATCACTTTTCACAGCCTTCAGTATGCTTTTTGCCACTGTTCAGAATATTTCTGTAGGCATGATAGATTTCATACTCAGGTTTCTAAGCCCACATTTCAAGCAACGATCCAAAAAGATACCCCTGCTAAATAGTAGCTGTAAGTTGGAGTCTCAGTGGCTAGTGTAAACTCTTATCCAGAACAAGTGAAAGCTGTTGAAATAGAAAACATGGTTTACTCTGTGGATTAATTTAGACCATTATCTCAAAGTGTTGTGAATCTACAAAGTTCACAAAGTACTTCTTAGATGAGCTATACCAAAAAAACCCCGATCAGTCTCTGGTGGCTTTTTCCTGAGATTTTAGTACGTTTTTTTTATTATATATATCGTTAAAGTATTTTGGAACATCCTTTACTATCAAAACCAAAGCTTTTAAAGTTTCTAACATTGCCACAGGGACTTGCATGTACCATTAAGAGGATAGGATCTGAAAACATAAAAAACAGAGAACCAGAAATCTCAGCTAGTGTTCCTCTTGGGATAACATTCATAGAAAGCTGAACTTTAAAACGCTAATCTCATTTGCAATAAATTTCCATTACTGTTTTGACAGAAGCAGGAAGCCAATATTACCTGATGTAACTGGCAACTTATCAGAGATATATCTGGAAAATACTGCCCATATCTTTCCTGCTTATCTTGTGCACAAAGTACAGTGTAACTTTTTGGGTTTGATACAGTCTCATCAGTGTTACCTTGCAGTGCTTGAGCAGTGCTTAATGATATCCTAAAGGGAAAGGCTACTTACTAGCAGCAGTAACAAAGCAAAACAGCTCACATAAATTAATGACCCATTCTCCTAGTAGTCCTTAATACTGGGAGATACTGTTTTATTGATCAGAAAGACAGAGAAATAAGATAAAATTACTTGCTGCAGCCATGCAGGAAATCGTTAGTAGGCTCAGGAACAAAATGCATCTCCTAAAGCCTGCATTGGGGGTTCATGTTTCAGTAGCTCTGGAAGGAGCTAAATAAATAATAATAAATAAATAATAAATAATAAATAAATGTGGAAGGAGGAAAGACATTTGTCCTGTTCTGTCAGAAGGAGTTTGGCCTTCATCATTTGTGTCCAAGCAAATACTAGTAATGAGCCGTGCAAATAGTTGACTGATGCTGGCACCACACACAAAGAGGGTGGATATGGAGCCTCAACAGTATCAATAGAAATTCCCACTAGCTGAAAAACATTAAAGCCTGCTGGCCTTATTGTCATCTATCCATATTACCTCTGTCCTACTCTTAGTTCTCCATTTTATAATAACTATATTTTACAACTATTGATAAATAAACCCCACTAAATTAAGCAGGATATTGTCTCAAGTATACATGGCTGGTCAATAAGCCTTGCAGATTCACAAGTGTTGATTCAGTACCCAAACGATTATATAATTTCAGAATTTCAAAGAGTTACTTAAAAGCATGTTAGTTTCAACATGTCTAGCAAGATATATATTCTATTGCTCTTTTGAAGGACAGACACAGAAATGAAAACAATGCTCCTATTTATTCTCTCTGGACTTGTATAGACTGCTTGTCCATAGCAGGAACATACCTGTTGGAGGCAGCATTGTGGGTTCTGCTGGCAAAAACTCCTGGGATTGTAAGCACTCCCTGGAGAATGTGAGGTCATCAAGTGCTATGACATCTTTGGAACCTTTTCCAGCTATCCCTTCAAAGACAACTTGGAAATCTTCATCTCCATCTCCAGCCAGGATCAGTGCCTTCCGCTTCCAGAAATTTCCCTGGTTTCCAGTAAGATTAAGGAGAATTTTTTCATGTTTCATTCTAGTCCTCTGGTAGACAACCAATGATTCGATGTGAGCTCCATACATATGGTAATAGAAAAGTATCTGCAAGCAAAAATAGCAATATCAGGTATACAATAGGTGACTTCAGACATGTTCTGCTACTGTACTTACCCTAATATTAAATTAGGCATCACTAGTAGCATTCAGAATAGCCCTTAATTTTACTGATTCCAAAGCAACATAATTAAAACGCACACTGAAAGACTTCCTAGTGAAAATTTTTGAACTATGACGTAAGTCAGACTTTGAAGTCAGCATTACAATATTGCAACAGCTGATCATGCATCCCTTTGAATAAATGTTAAGTGTAAAAGAATGAAAATATTTGATAAGGAAACAGAGGAATGAAGCAGTGCCATTTACAATATGGAAAGTAACTTCAGTTTACTGAACACTTTTCTGGTTATAAATGTGTTTGTGCTAGATTATAGAATAGTAATGACAAAATAATCTCTAATCTTATATTGGAGCAAAACTTCTACGTGGGCTGCAAAAATACAACAAAAATAACAGCTAAAATAACTATCTCAGTTATTTTCAGTTCAAGAGCAGCAACGGAATGACCATATAAATACTTAATCCAGTTCAGTATCTTGTTACTGACAAAGATCAGAATATTTCCAAGAATGATATACAACCCTGAAAAAAAGGCAATTCAAGCTGTAATATATGAGAACAAGGCTATAGCTCAAATTTTTTCCTAGTCTAATGCATATCACAAACCCTAAAGAACAAAAATTTTCTCTTATTTATTATAGCTATAAAAACATAATAGCAATTATTATATCCATGTAAATGTAAAGCTGCATCCCTTTATGTTACCTGGTGCTATAGGATTTCAAAGGCTTCTACAGCCTATTGCATTGTGTAAATACACTACTTCAAAAAAAAAACCAAACACAATAAAAAACATACTTCTATTTAATTGATTTTCTCTAATTATTGATTAGTAAAGCCATCAAGGGCCTTGTGTTATACTTCTTTTGAAAGATTTTGCCATTCTATTCCCACATATTTTCATGTGATTTCAAGGAAATAAAAGCAAGCTTCAACTCTTCTACAACATGCTCTTTTTTTCCTCAATAAATATTTGAGTGACCATCTTTATTTGTTTTAGGAGCATTATCTTAGTGCAACATAGAAAGCAAATTCTGCATTCCTACAAGCACCACACCCCCACATACCTTGCAGTTTTTATTCCTTCTGCTTAGGACAGGACTAGAAATCCTAGCTTTCTGTCCTGGCAGGTGAAGAAATGAACTTTTTATAAAAATATAATGACCAGATGGCTCTTGCAACGTATGATCAGTAGGTGGTGCAGTGTCTATTTTTGTAGTACTGCCAGTTCTAAGGCTCCAGTCAAAATCATCATCATCATCTTGCTTCCATCCACAAAGATCGAACTCAAAATTGCAATGCCCAATAGATGTACCTGAAAGACATTTGCACACACATAAAAGGAGATTTGTTTCAAGAAGTTAATTAGGTACATACATTAAAATATACTACTCAAATCCATTAACAAAAAAAACCCAAAACAAACCTGCTTCAATGTAAAAAATAATATCCATGTATAATATTATCAGAGTATTTTTAATGTTCTAGGATATAATAATAGGATAGGATAAAACTGCATATGTGAGGTAGGTCTCCGTGCTCTCGTTGTTACAGTCAACAGAATCCTCAGTATAAAAGTAACCAAATAAAACAATCTTATTTTCGGTCAAGCTGAATAGCTCTTTAGAGTCTAACAGGCAGAGGTCAACTGGTGCCCTCCACAGGTCATTTGAGATATGTGCAGAAAGCTAGCTCCTTTTTGGAGAAACTCTCAAGGTCAGGTGAAAACAGCAGCAAATTGCTATGTTAAGGGAACAGAAACCCATCCAAATGAATGTATGGAGCACCACATGTTTTATTTCCATACAGACAGATGGAAATAAAACATAAATGTAGGTGTGTTAACTTTGAGGTGAATCACATCCATAGTTAGTTTAATTTTGCGTATCTCTGGAAGAGTTTCTCCTTAAATTGTATTTAATGCCTAGGGAAATAGAAAGCTGTCAAAATTGCTGGAAAGTGCCTTGAAGATAGATTGGGAAAATGTATGGATCATGTGGTCTGACAATATAAAAATTGACAAAATTTGCTCTTGTAAACTCTAAACAGAATCTGAGTGTCTTCTGGAGTCTGATAAAATTCAGCCACTTGAAAGTAGTTTTATTTAATTGACAGCTGGCCAGAAGCCTCAGTAATGAGGCCAAGGATTTAAAATCCATACAGTCTACATATGGATCAAAATAGTACCTCTAAAATTTCAGACTGAAATTAGATGAAAGATTTCTTCCTTGTATTTTTCTTTATAGAGGTCATAAGGGTGAAAAAAAATGAGAGAATTTTTTTCTTATAAATATGGACTATTTAGCAAAAATAGCTTCACTGTCTTTTACCTTTGTCTGCAAATATGATACCATCTGAAGCAACAATTAAAAAAACCCACAAACTTGAGGTGCTAAATTATATGCCTATAGTTTATGCAAAATATAGATTGTAGTTTACCTCAAATGAATGTAACTGCCCATAAAATTTGTCAGTCATCTTTTACCATATGATCATTTAGTTACTTAAAAATTTTTAAGGGTCTTAATTAAATAAATTCCTTTAATTACTTACAAATTCCATCCCTAGTCAATAAATCTTATGCCTGTAACTGACCATTTTATTTTAAAAGCAGTTTTCAAGAATCTATGCATATTGCATGTACCTAATCTAAATTTAGATGTCCTTGTAGTATCTCTATAGTCAAACAAAGAAAAATACTCATATCTATAGGACAATTTATCTAATCTAACTTAACCACTTTTAAATTACATGACCTTCAGCTTGGAAGTGAGTCACTTTCACACTGATGAAAAAGAGAACTTAGGCAGTGTGCTTAGAAGCTCAGGTTACAGCAGATGACTGTGCGCCTGCATTTTAAATCTTTGGCAGTAGACGCTTCTATGAAGAACTACGAACAACAAAGCACTAAGAGCAATGTAGTACAAAAGCAAAGCTAATCCTCTTTTTTTCCTATGGAGCAGTAACACAGGGCCAAAATTAGTCTACTAGATGAGAGCTTAATGATGTAAGAAAAACACTTAACAGTAAGTATATGAATAGTATTATATAGATAACAAAAGATCTAATGAAACTTTGTAATAAACTATGTAATTAAGTGGAGCAAAATGTAAATTGTTTTAAGTCATATTATTCCTAACAGCTACACCCAGGTGAACAATTACAGAGGTACAGGAGCAGATCTGTTGAGCAAAACACCTGATGCTGAGGACCTGATGACATTTAGCAGGGCTGCAGAAGAAAGAAGGCTGAGGTGGTATAGACTGATCCTGCAGGCTGAATGACTACTAATGGTTACAATACATTTGATGCCCTCTTGGAGCTCATCTTTCAATTTATTTTCTAATGAAAGTAGCCTAATTCATATGCTTGAGCTTACTCTACAATGAAAACCGAAATGCAATAA
Organism: Baryphthengus martii; assembly: GCA_013396935.1. NCBI lineage: Eukaryota > Metazoa > Chordata > Aves > Coraciiformes > Momotidae > Baryphthengus > Baryphthengus martii. The sequence goes on from VWZK01006763.1 coordinate 87,343, forward strand.
ATAGGAGTAACTAAGAGATACACTTCAGAAACACACTGATGAGCTAAACCAAACATTAAACAAGCTGAGACAGATCCAAACATCTACCAAGTACAGCTACCAGCTGTAGAGCTGTCAGAAAGCTGCACAGTTTTCGTGTTTTTTAAACACAATTGCCATGCCTGCTCAAAACTGCCTATTTCTTGTTTCCTTTGTTTTGTTCTGTCACGCTTTGCCCTACTAAAGCCTTCGTCAAGCTTCTGGGTTTGAGGTTTTTGAGCTAACCAATACAGGTTTCACCCCAGTAATGATCCCTATACTTCTAAGGTTTTATAATACTTCTTTGTAAAGCTTCCTGTTAAAATATAGTCAAGAAAGTTCTTTTCTTATTTTTTTTTGTGTTTCATGGGAAATATAGACAATCCAGAAAACTCATGTAAGTCATGGGTAAACAGCTTTTAAATATTTCATAAAATAAAAGCCAAAATACGAGAATCTTTTTCAACAGAGTAATTCCAACTTGATATATTCCTCATTCTAAGTTGCAGAAGATCTGAACTGATCCCTATATAGCTTAGTGATATTCATAATCTCAATAAAATTGAAGCAAGAGTTCATATAGTACCAAACAATGCAGATTTGATTGTTTGAGCATTTCCCATGATTGTACTAGAAAAGAAAAGTGTTAGTACTGTATATTGTGATCCATTTCTCCAGAGAAGAACTCATTTGATATGGAACATCATTCTTTGAATCTGATACTATAGATGCTGTTTCTTGATAGCTCTTATAAAACCAAAATTGCACAGTATTCAGATTAAAGTGATTTAGTAGGAGACCTGACAACTCCTGAAATATCAAAGGAGGTAGGTCCTTCATATCTCATAGGTATTACACTTGAAGTATTTTTTTTTCAACTTTAATACATTCTTTTCATATGGAAAGCAGGAGATTTTTATTCTGCTTTTAAAGACAGCTGCTTCCTCAGTTATTTTAAGAAATCTACTAACAGCTCTTTTTGCATTCTACCATGTTTTCAAAATAAATAACAATAATTTAAAATCCTTAAAATCCAAGGAATATAATTAAATTTTTACCTTCTTGTTGCTTGTTTAGCTGATCAACTGCAAAAAAATTCAAGTAATAACCATTTACAGGAGGCATACTTATGATAATTACATTTTTAAAACTACCATACTTACTGCAAATAGCAGGGCTCTCATCTGAGTTATCTGCACAGTCATTTACAAAATCACACAGATTATCCTTTGGGATGCAGTACTTGTTGGCACATGTGAATTCCTCTGATGTGCAAGGTCTGCCTGGGATGAGCAAAGGGGAGCAGTCTTCAAAGGTAACATCATCTATTGCCACGTCTCCCATGTAACTGACACCACGTTTTGCCCTGAAGATAACCTAAAAAATAATTGCAGACTTATTACAGTATGCCACTGTTAATATATATAAAAACATGCAATATGAATAGAACAGAGACTATGATGGTCCTTACAGACTTGGAATATGAAGTGATCAGTTCTTGCTGCCAGAACATAGTCCTATGAAAACTTGAACTATTGCTTGTACAGATCTGTCACTGTAGTTATTGAAGAATCATCTTCTAACACCAACCAAGTACAAAAAAAAAGGGGGAGGGAGAAAACAAGTAACACAAATCAATATAGTCCCCACTCATACTGAATTAATAGCAAGGGTTCGGCCTTGTTCTGGAAAATTTAGACTGAGTCATTCATCAGTTATTCCCATGGATCTAAAAAGAACGTTAAAAGTTTCATTAAAAGTCATCCAAAACAGGAGCACCATGGAATGCAATACATCCTAAAACATATTTCTGTTTGTCTCATTTTTTTAAATAAGACTACAACAAAGCATGGCATACCCATGATTAAGCATCTCTAAGAGGCTTAGAAATCAGGTCGTATTTCAAAACGAACCATCATACTCAAGACTTTTTTTTTTTCACAAAACAGATGTAATATTACTACACTAAGCAGAATACTTTAACGTGAGTTGTATTCAAGGATAGAAGGAATTCTTCATCTTAAAAATGGATATCAGTGTGAGATTGAAGTGAGAATTCCCAAAATGCTTGTGTTCAGCTGAGATAACTGATCAGACAGCCAAAAAGATGACTTTTGCTGTTCAGAAAAGGAAGCACAGTATGTGCATAGGTTAAAAAGGAAGGAGGTGAAGAATGCATCATGTAAAAAGTACCCAAAGCCAGCTAGCTAAAGCGCACAATACACACCTGAAAATTTGAACGCATTCCTAAGAATACTTCTCCTCTGTTCCACTGGGGACCTTGGTTGCCACTTTGAGTCCACAGTTTGGAAGTCCTGTTACCAGTTTTATAGAGTACCTAAAAAAGAAATAATTCTAGGTCACCAAAAAAAAAATCTCTTTCTATTGCCAACTAACTTTAGGTCCCTTAATTGTGTACAAGAGTATCTTGCACAACTTTTCTCTATATCACCGTTAAATATCATAGAATCATAGACTATCTGGAGTTGAAAGGGACCCAAATGAATTCAGTCCAACTCCCTACTCCTTGAAGGGCTACATAAAACTAAACCATATGAGTAAGAGGGTCATTCATACACTCCTTGAACTCTGACAGTCTTGGTTCCATGACCACTGCCCTGGGGAGCCTATTCCAGTGACTGACCACTTTGTCAGTGAAGAACCTTTTCCTGATGTCCTATCTGACACAAAGAGATTTTCCAGTGTAAAAGACTATCCTAAGGAAGTAACACTTTAATATTTTCTGATCCCATAAATATGCTCAGTCCAGAGGCTTACATGGACCAGTTTATTCCATTAATTTATCCAGAGTGGCTAGCCACTCTGGAATAAAAATTGCTCATTAATGGGTTGGGATCCATTTGTAAAACATGGAAACAGCATTAACAAGAGTTACTGAAAAATATACTCCATTCCGGGATAGATTTACTTGTCCTAATTCTTATGAAATATTTTTTCTTCTTTAAATAAAACCTTGTTCTCTTCTAAAGAGTTTTTGGGCAATGGAAGACTCAAACACCCTAGCCCTTGTAAACAGCCACTGAATTGGGGAAAGCTGACAATAACAACAACAGTAAGACAGGTGCTTGATGAAGTGCATCAAGCTGTGTCTCCAAACAGTACTCGTAGAGCTAAACATCAGTTCACCAGGTGTCTGAAAAAATTCTGCTTTCAAGCATTTATTGCAACTGCATGTAATCTTCTTAGGACAGGCAAGGCATTTTTCATCATCATAATGAAAAAAAAAAAAAAAAGGGAGATTTTAAAAATTTTTGGTTTTGAAAACTTGTGCAGTGCCATGAGTGTTTATGATATTGCACAACAGGTCAGTTCAGCCAAGCAAACAGTAGATCCTCACACTGAAGAGCTTTCGTATCAGGGGAACAAAAGGAACAGGTGTCATATATTACATTGAATAGCAAAACAAAGTGACACAGGAACTGCCTGCAGAAAAATATGAATTTTAAGGGAAATAAAATAAATTGGAGAGAAAAAGGCATTACAGATATTATCTGTGACAATAAAGGGTGCTGAATAAGCAAAGATTTTTCTTATACTCACATACGTAATACATATTTATATGCATATAGATATGTGTGTGACTATATAGACACATACACATGTGCTTTACATACACTGTAAATTACCTACTAAATTATAAATTCAAGTCCTTCACCAGAAATTCTATTTTCTAGCATGTCATGCTAAAGACTATATTTTTAGTTACATATGACCATAAATTTTTATGTTATAAAAACAGAAGACTTCCCTGTACCCTACTGCACTTTGAGGTGCTATGCATTTCAATGACATTGCAAGTAATTGATAAAGCACATGTCGAGTCAGAGGGCAGAAAACAGATTAAAATGGTTCTAACAAATATTCAAACCAAGGCCGCACAATAAAGCAATGTTTAAGAAAGTCATAGAAACATAAGAAGGCAGCCATTCATGCAAACAGCAACAAAATCTTTAGCATGCCCTGCATGACATATGACGGCATAGGGGCAGACTAACATACAGAAATCTAAACTTGTGAATTAAATAAAAATGTAGTAGTCTTGGGGAAAAAGACAGATAAAAGGCCTTTAGTGATTTTTCAGCACAGAAAAGATTCACATTCACGTAATACTTAAAACCTTTAGAAGAAAATAATGAGAAATTACCTACATAATTTTACATTCTGACTTATTTCTACATTCATTATTAATTACTTAATTAAGCAATTGAAACCAGGTAATTATTTATAATGTTTAAAATGAAAAGGTTTTGTCATTTTCCTTTGGTACATCTTAAAATGAATTAAGCTGAGGGAGGGGAGGGAGGTGGGGTAGAGTCAGTTAAAGAATAGAGGGAAACTGAAGCTTCCTGTGTTGAAAATGAGAACATAAAAATCTATATACATTTGCTTTTTTTTGGTGGTGGTAATAGCAAGTGTGGCTCCATAGAATTTGCAGTTAATTTCTACAAAACACTCTGTGGACCTGATTCCAAGTAGCATGGGTTCCTACACTGTGAAGAATCCCTGGTTTTCAATGCACAAGCAAAGAAGTCTCAGAACAAATTGATCTGTCCCGAGTTCTAAAACTGAGGACAAGCCCATCTTTATCCTCTGATTTCCTACTAATTCTGAGTAACTAATATTTGGCTACCTGCCAAGAAGCCTAGCAAGACTTTCCCCCCTCCCCCCCACTTAAACAGTTGGTCCAGATGATCCTTGAGGTTCCTTCCAATCTGGCATTCCATGATTTACTTACTTGGGAGAAATTCTTCAGTATTTTTAAAAATTGTTTCAGATGAATTTGAGAAAACACAGAATCTGCTTCTTCAGAACACCAAGCAACTCACATGCATGGGGTGAAGGATTACACATCTCAGATTTCAGTTCTAATATCAATATATACTTTAATTTTATCTTCAGAAAAGCTGACTTCTTCTAGCTTTTTATTATAACTTGTTATTCAGAGTAACAGGGTGAGTGAGAATTTATTTGTACAATTAAATCCATATGCAGTGGCCACAGTTAATTTGATACAGAGCGCACAGGCACTGGTAACTTACCCTGAATAATTTTTCCAATCCATTTCTGATGCAGTAGGGAAATCTCATTACAATTATTCAAATATGTGGCAAAAAAAATTGTTGAGAACCATGTTGCTGTTTTATTCATTCACTTTGCAGCAATTCATTTGAGCTACAAGCTGCTGAATGAGTTAACATTTCCCTCACAAAAGTGCTTTTATCTTAATTGGAGCAAAGAAAAATATATGGGTAAGTTTGTCTGAGAAATAGTTCAATGCTCCTTACCTTAATATAATTAACTTCTGAAAGATGTATGTTAAACTTTCCAAGAAATAAGCTATTTCTACAAAATTTTACATCAAATTTTAATAAAATTACTTCTTTTTTTTTTCTCATGTTCCCACATTCAGCTGAAGACCTCAGTGTCAAATATCTACTGACGCTTTTTAGTGTCAAAGGGTATTGTGCATACAAGGCTTTTTCTTGTATGAAAGTTCCAATCACAGGATGTCTACAAAGGTCACAATTTAATTATTTTTTTTTGGTATAAAATCACATTTTCACCAGTTTACTCAAGCTAAGCTTCTTTCAGATTATAACACTGAAAACAGTGGTGTGATAGTAATTGTTTTCATTTATCAGAAGCCTAGGATTTAATGAAACTAAATTACAAGGTATGAATTTTCTCACAGCTATTTCAAAACAAAGAACATCTCCGTACCTCCAGAGAACCTATTGTTGAACCATTCATGTGGTTCCAGAATATGATTTTGCACTTGGGCCCCGTAAGAGAGATGACTGGGGTAGCAATTTCAGCTGTTTGACCAAATTCCCCATTTGAGCTGTCTGCAAACAAATACCAGCCTTCTTCAGTAGACCTGCTCAGAGAAAAATATTTTTCTTTATTGAAACAAAACACTGAATCATAATTAAGTTCTTGTATAAGTTAAAACAGTAATAATTTCTTATACAGCTATAGCATCTTCTGTCTGCGTATCTGAATGTCTTTTAGTTTATCACTGTGTAGCAGGAATCCAAAAATCCCTTGAAAAGGCAGCTAGTATTTTTATATCAGAGACTATCAACATGAAAGAGAGAGCTGTGATGGTCTGACCTTGGCTGATAGCCAGGTGCCCACTGAGTCGCTTTATCACTTCCCCCCACTCCCCTCCCCTTCTTCCTCTCAGTTGGACCAGGGGGAGAAAATAAGATGAAACTCATAGGTAAAGACAAAGGCAGTTTAATGAAAAGCCCAGCAAGCTTCCATGTGTGGAAGCAAAAGAAAACAATGAGTTAGTCTCTGCTTCCCATCGGTAGGTGATGTCTGGCCTGTAAGGGAAGCAGGGCTCCAATACGTGTAGAGGTTGCACTCAAGGACAAGATGATGCCCCCCCTGCCCCTTTCCTAGCTTTTTGTAGTTGAGCTTATGTCACATAGTATGGAATATTCCTTTTGCCCACCCCATCCCACTGAGGGGGAAATGTGAAAAAAAAAAACAAACAAACACCAAACCGAAAACCCAGCCTTGGTGCTGTGCGAGTCGTTCTCAGCCGCAGCCACAACACGGGTGTGTTATCAATACCTTTCTAGCTCTGAATACAAAGCACGGCACTGTGAGGGCTGCTCTGGGGAAAATTAACTTCAGCTCAGTCTGACCCAGTACAAGAGCTCATGTCAGCCTTTACACACAAGGTTGCAGAGATGAGCACTGGAGGACCTCTGTTTTCCTGCTTTCCCACTCTCCTCTTTCCTTGGGGAAGTCAGAGGGTTTGATCCTGACTCGAAGCCAAGAAAATCCAGGATACCGGGTGAAATCGTTTTTCTTGAACTGCTGGAAGAGATGAAGCTGACTTTACAGTAAGCATCAGACCCTGAGTGTACAGAGAGACCACAACTGCAGTTCCTGTGTTCTGAGGATCTAAGATTTGGCTCCTACAAACCTTGCTTTTCAAAATAAAAAGCAGTTGTTGACCAAAGACAAGATTCAGTTCTCTTCAGTGGAGCTGCTACATGTGCTTCTCAAAAGAAAGAATTGTTCCAACAAGGGCTTAGAAACCTGAGAGTGGGACCTACGTTTTTAAAAAGTCCTGGTATTAGCTCTTCCTTGTTCTTCAGGTTTCATTTTTGGCCAGGCTATGAGCAACCACTCCATAAAGTTGAACCACGGCAACTACTCTGAGACCAGCAAGCACAGCTGAGAGAAACGCAGGGTACCAGGAGGGCGTTCATAGACTGAAGGTCTTGCCAAATAGGAATAATCAGAAATCCAACGGTACAGATCCAAGAACTGTTGTTTGGTTTTTTTCATCAGCTCTTTCTAAATTTTAGTACCTAGAGCAGTCTGAAGGAGTAAAAGACTTTGGTGCCTGTGGTAAGAAGTCAATTTGATGAGGTCTTTGCTGCAGTCATCCTATACTATCAACCAAATATTATAAGAGCTACTTTTCTATCTAGTGAAGCTTTTTTGAAATCCTGTAAGAAAATTGTTTCTTTAAAATGTGTTATAAAATTAAAAAAAAAAAAATCTTCACTATCTATCTAGACACAATTTACTTCAGATTGCAATAGCTATATTGAATTCAACATATACTGATCTGTGTGATAAAATAACTCTGAATTTAGCACTTACAGGTTTATCACTGCAAAGTTACAAAACTAGTAGATTACATTCACCGTATAGAATGGTTTACACTCAATTACTACAAAATACCATGGAATGAAAGACTCATTTTGTTTGGAAAAAACTTTCCAGACCATCGAGTCCAACCATTAACCTCACACCACCAAGTCCACCATTAAACCATGTCTCTAAGCACCTCATCTACATGTCTTTTAAATACCTCCAGGGATAGTGACTCCATTGCCTCCCTGGGCTGCTTGTTCCACTGCTTAACAACTCTTTCAGTTCACAAGAATTTCCTAATGTCCAACCATATATTAATTAAGGCTTGTCATGTACTCTAGAGGTCAAAGAGAGTCTGAATTCCACTGTATACTCAGTCACTTTAGGAACAGCACATTCTACCTACTGTAGTACATAATATAAAGTAGGCTAGAAAAAGGCAAATTTTAGTCCTGTTCTCACATAGGAATTTCCTCTGTGGAAGAATTAAGAAGTTCACTCATCCTTAGAATCACATACACAGTAATTTCTTCCTAATATGACCAGTGACAGACTGATAGACTGCAAACAGCCTCAGCTTCCTTTTGCCCAGGGCAAAGAATTTCATAGAGTACTTGCAAATCAGTAATCACTTTCTGGTTTGTTGGTTATTATGCAGAGTACTACCGCCTCCCCTGGTGTCATACCAAGGAGGGGACAAGTATTAAAAGGCAACAGCTACATCCATGGGAAACTACAGAAAATATTTCGGTAAATGAAAGTAAGAGATCATTCTGATAGTTCTGAACTATTTTGGTACAGACATCCCAGACTGTTTCCTTCAGCAGGGAAAAGTGTATTCTAACACTCCCATGGGTCAGATGCTGGGGGAGAACTTTTACTAATCAGCCACAGTTCAATCCTATAATCTTTACAACTTTTCAGAGGTTTCCCAAAACCTTATTTAGCACGCAAAAATGAGAGAATCATTGTATTTGTAGATATTGCTAAGGATTTATACGTAAAATGTCTGTAAATGTCAAGGGGAACAAAAGTGAATTAATCCCTTACTTTCTCTCCAGCTAAGAAAGAGGATTCTCAGCTTTAAACTAGTAATACATTTGTTTTATTTGAAGTGAAGTACCAAAAGATTCTGTAAAATGAAGGAACTTAGGCAGGAAAAGATAACTTTTTGCAGATTGTTTCTTACATATAAATTTGAGAACATGAAGTACATATAATTCATAAATGAAATATGAAGACTTTTACATAAAAAAAATCAGTTGTGTGTAGGATGGTTTGCCTATACACATAATTTTAGTTCAAAATCAAATACATGCAGGAAAGAAGTGGTCATGGTCAGAGTTAATGTTTCTACTGCCACCCATAAACCAAAAATAACTAGTCAACAGAATTACAATCTTTCTTTCTTATAAATGAAATGTCCAGTAGTTTATAGTAATTTTTTATCTAAGTCATAAACAAGAACATAGTTTGAAGAAGGAACAATATGTTATAAGAATACATCTTAAAATGGGATGCAGATCTTTTTGGTGTAGGTTAGACATAGAATCATAGAATCATTCAGGTTGGAAACAACCTTCAAGATTATTAAATCCAACTGTTTCATATGTTCCAGGTGAAATCACTGAGGACTGCTGATAAAGCCAACAGGCACCAAAGGCAGTCCGGTGGGGTTCTAGGGGAAGAATAATGATCTGGGGAAAACTGAATCTTCTGCACAATTTTATTTTTGTTTTCATTCAAAAGCAGATGAGAGAAGTGTTGTTGAAGCTTTTTTTACACTATATCCAAGCCATTCAGATATCTTTATAATTACTGAATGCATTTGCATCATCCTCAGGATAGTAACATAAATATTTGAAAGCCAGCTATTGCAGAAAATAAGCATAGAGTATCATATATGCAAATCTCAGGCTAATTAGGTTAAAATAGTTCCAAAAGAAAAAGTAATAGCTTTGTTAAAACATCTTCTCCTTATAAACTCCATGTACTATAAGTAATAATAGCAAACTTCAAAATCTACATAGCTACGCGTGTTTCAAGCAAGGCTGCATTTGGAATATTGATTTATTTCCTTCCATTCTGTTGAAGTAAGTGGTTATTTCAATGTAGCAATTTTTGGTTTCTTTTTTTTCCATGGTGCTGAGTATTCTATCAAAGTCTTGCCTAGAGGTAAAAAAACATCAAGTTCTCTTAAGGTCTGCAAAAACTTTTTAAAAAATCAGAATTTATTCAGCTGCTGGGAACTTCTGTCATCCAAGAACGTCAGTACTGTATTTACAATAGCATTCAAGAGGGTTATACGAGGCAGAATGATAAAGAGCTCTGAAAAGCAACAGCATTTACAGTCCTCATACTTCCCAGAGTATTCAGTATTATGTCTAAGCCTCTCAGTCAGATTAGTTTGTGTAGCGTACCATCAGTACCACGATGAAATTCAACCCTCCATCTCTTATTTGATTTGTCTGTCAGATACATCTTTGTCCTAAATGCAGACCAAAATCACATCTCTTCCTGGATACTACTGGTCCCATAGTGCGCCCTAAGAAGACAGGCGCCACTGAAATATTTTCGCACGTCTTTTTGTGTTTGATGTAATGTTACATTTGAAAGTAGTAAAGCAGATGAAATGCCTCTGTATGATGCATTTCATGGAGTGTTAGCAATTAAACATGGTGACAGTATGTTATCATGAGAATATTAAAGATGTGTGGGAAAGGGGAAATGAAAAGATCAGAAGAGGCTATATAACTGTGTGTAGAGCATCCTTGTTCACCTTCACTCCTATCATAGAAATTTTACACTTCAGACTACAAGACTGATATACTTGTGACCTATCCATATTTTTGTTTAAAAGGAAAGCTTTCTTCTAGTGTCTGTAGTTGACATTAACTTGCACCACATTTGTTCGTATAGCAAAGCAATCTCTCTGTCTAAAATTCTTTAAGCTGTCTGGTATAGCAATTTGCAACCTGCAACTCTGGAATTTACAGGAACTTGCACGTTCTATAGGGAGAAAATTTTAAAGAAAGTAATAAGAAACTATTCTGTTTGCGTACAGTTTACAAGCTAGAGGACCTGCACTTTCTATTTTTTGTAGCAGAGCTCCATACACAAAATCAACTGTTCAAATTGTCAGTTTGTGTCTTTTGAGATAAAAGATTTCTACATGTACTTTAAACTAGTAATATACAATCACAAGACATTCCAAAACTTTCCACAAAACAAAATTATCAGTCTCTCATTATGCTCAGAAGTTGTTCTCCTCCTCGCCCCATCTTTATTCTTTGAGCAATCTTCAACCCATCATTGTGTGATTTTATCATCTGACCCCTCATTAAATTCCTTTCTTTTCTATTCCATAGAAGTACTCCACTTTTTTTTCTTTTTCCCCGTTTTTCTTCAAATGAGACCTCAAGAAGAATGAAATAAGTTATTGTTCAAAATGTATAAGAGTGAGTAAATCTGGCTTTCAATGAAGATCTTATGTAAATGCTGAAATTCAGCAGAGTACGCACAGATTCCCCTGCCAGTAGTGTCAAGATCTCAGGCTCATTTGGAAAATTATCTAATGGAAAACCTCTTAGTTGGCAGCTACAATATGTGTCATTAAAATCTTTATATTTACCCTTTGAAAATAATTAATTTTACCTCTGTACTGCAAGCATTCCCTATATACATTTCTGTGCCAGTGAAATAATCCTAATTAATTTCAGAGGGAAATTCACAACATTTTAATGGATATAAAAAAATCAACATAAGCATACCTGACTTTATTAATAACTTAATATTCCAAGAGTCTTCTAACATATAGTTAGCAAAGAATGGGCATACATAAAAGAATCTTCACCGTGTTTTCCCCCTTCCAAGTACTCAGAAGAACACAGGAACTGAGTATACTAAATAGGAATTAGTATTGAAGGAAAGATGAGGCATGTTGCAAAAATATCAGAGGCCCATCTTAAATCTGGTAGTGTTATCAAGTCAAGCCTTATGCTGTGAATTACTCATTTCATGGTAGTCACTGTCTTTTGCTGGAATGTCTGAAAGTGGATCAAAAATTAATCAGCTGAATTTACCCATACAGAAAGTTCAAGCTCTGATTTAATTAACTGTTGGATAATTCTCAGTTTTTAAAGTGTTAATTCATCTCTTCATCTTCGCCAGATTGTTTGAGAATCTCTGATTAACTACTTAGATGGAGTTGTAAAATACCCTTTATTCTTTATTTTTCATTTAGAGTGAAAATGAAATCTTTTTAGAAACCAAACAACTCCATTTCATTAAAGAGTTCTGATTTCTTTCAAATTTCAGCAATAATGAGAAGCAGCAGAGAGCAGCAGCTTCCACATTCCTTTATTTTTACTGGATATATACATATCCATAAGCATTGTGTAGCATCTATCAGCAAATCAGAGCCCCATAGACTAGGACCTATTATGCATTCAAAGCATTATTCTTTAGTTTTTCGATAACATCTGTTCAGCATCTGCACAGTCAGTGACCTGATCTTAGATCAGATGAGTTTCTGTACAGAGAGAAATTCCAACTAATGGTAAAAAAAAGTGCAGGGCACTTGATGGCATCCCAAAGAAGTGCACTCTTGACCAAAAGGCGAAGGATTGTGGGATGCCAGACATATCAGGAAAATGTGGGCCATTAAAGCTCAAGTTGATGGTTTGAATCAAATAAGGCAGTGGCTTCATTCGGTTTGCATTTATCACCTCCCACACATCCTTTATGAAGGTAGTGGGGCTGGGGGAGTCTCTCCTCTATTCCCTTTCCTCCGAGACCATCGATAACCAGCTGGAAAAAGTTTTGCCAAAGCTATTTACAAGAGAATTTTAGTTTTAGATTAGCCAGGATTTCCTAGTTAGAAAACATTTCATCAAAACATTTCTGAGAACAATTTTTAGATTATTGGTTCATTAGCTAAAAGGGAGTTAAGTTCTCCCTTTTTAGTTCCTAGCAAGTGTATTTATGAGGAAACATTTATACTAGTATAATTTTTTTCTTGTACTAAGGCATTAGACTATAGTACTGGCATTTTAATGCCTTACATATTTGACACAAGATGGTTGTAAACTGTGATACTTTGACCTTTCCATTACACTAGCTTCATTTTATGTTGATTCCTATTATTTCGTGTTTATAGTGTCAGAAACTAGATGATATGAAGATTCTGGTAAAAAGTTAAGTAGGTATAAAAATACATAAAAAATCTTTTAAAAGATGCTAACATTTCATATTTTCTACCATTGCAAACAAAGGTTGCAACAGAAATACAAAGCATCCAGAAGTCATTATTATTACAGTATTCCTAAGAAAACAGTTAAAGATACAAGGAAGGCTTAATTTTTATCTCTGTATATGTCCATATAGAGTTCAATGTAATGTCAATATATTAACCATAAAATGGGAAGCCATTGCACATTGTGTCTATAGCATTGCTTACTTGAAATTTGGCTTAAAGGTGGGACACTGCTGAAAGGTGAGTAGAAGCAACAGAGAAATATTACAGAATTATAGATATATTCAGAAAGACTAAGCCTTCCGTTAAAAAAAAAATAAAAGCAAACCCTAACAGTTCCCTCAACATTGCATCTACCTGTAGAAATCATTAAAAGATGCTGAAAATTTCAGAAGTGAGAGACCTTAATATTGCAGAACTCATTCAAGCAGAAACTTATTACCTCCTTTATACTCTGGGTAGCAGCTACTCAATGCATTGCCCATTATGTCTATTATTTCAGCCTGAAGGCAATACATGATGTAGGAAGGAGAAAGCAGTTTGTGGACAGTAGCCAAGGTTAAACTCAAGATGTATAATCATCATGAATCTGAAAGAAATGTGGCAGATCATACTTCTTTAGGAAGCGTGAGGTTTTATGAGAAGAAAGGAGAACGAGAAAAAAATACCTTGTTTCTTTAAGTATCTGTATTTGCTATTCAGTGTCTGCAAGAAATAGTTTGACTCCTTATCCTTCTGTAGTAGATAATATGGGATGGCCTATTATAGATCATAACATATGAACATACAAACAGATCTTTTAACAGCTCCTGTCTTACCATCACTTACACATAACATACATTTTGACTTCAACAGGGTTCTTTTTTGAATAAAGAACTGCAGCTCTGAGGATATTATTGCAGAAAAAGAATCTATATGCAAAATTAAAATGTCATAATGTGTGTGAAATTCAGTAATCTTAAGGATAATAAGAACTCCATTTACCTAATTAATTCTACTACATATCAGAAAAAAGTTTTCTCCACTGAATGCTTCTAACCACTTAACTATTAATAGGTTTTAAATAGTAACACAGGTCTGTATTTAACAATAGAAAGGAAAGAAAAAAGGTATCATTTTCTTCAGTTACATTTAATAATTTCTGTAAACATCTCAAAATAAAAAGTAGTTAAAAGCAAAGAGTGGTCAAGAATGCAGATCTTCATTTATAAGAATATGCAATAAATTTTATTTCAAATATTGGTAATTTCAAAAATAATAAGCTCTTTTACCATTAATTTGAAACTATTTTTTTTATCTAGTAACCTTCCACCTCCATTAACAGTAACACATAATAAACTCAGAATCAAAAAAGTAATGTGATTGTCAAGCCATGACAAAGTAGACTTAAATCTTCATGGAAGGTTGCTTTCCAAAAGGATATAATAGAGCTATTTCCTATTGCAGAATCCATCCTTTACTGTGTTTACAGACAAGAGTCTGTAAATTCCTGGATGCCAACAGACCTAACTCTTTACACAGTGCTAGAGACAAAATTTTCTGTCTGAGCATTTAACTTTGGCACATCAGTATAAGAATTAGCTTCGATGGTTAATTCAAACTAAACAGAAACAAAGATGCTTAACACCCTGAAGTACTACCTACATACTGAGACACATAATAGGACACAGAGATTAGAAAAAGTGCGTCAAGGAAAATCACTACAAATATAAGAAAGAATCCTTTCACTAAATCAAAGTGTGTTCTATTTATTATCAGACTCTCACAGCCAAAATTCCAAAAGAAACTTGCTATCTTTGACCACGATCCAAGTGCAAAGTGTACAACTTTGATGACTTGTTTTACATAATAGATATGAATTCCAGAAAGAGAATGTGCTGATAAAGTTTTGCCCGCACAATGATTAAATTCTTCACAGTTTAATCTATTTTCATTATAAGATTAATCCCATAATTTAGCATCCTAATGTACAGAGCTAAAAAACACTTTGAGTACATTCTCTCTCTTTGTACAAATTTAGGTGATTAAATTATGATTACTTGGAATGGACTAGTTATTTGACATTATCTATCTGCAAATATTTTCTGATCATTAGCTTGTTCTTAAAAGGAATTAGGGTTCGACAACTACACATTTAAGTTGGACACACTAGTAATATGAATACTTTTTCTCCCCAAGTGGATGGTCCTTTTTTTTCCTGAGAAAAGAATTACTCTATTTGCTCCAGTTTCATTAAATATACAGTCAAGAGATTTCTCTTATAAAAATAGTAAATGTACAGTGCTTAATTTTTAATCAATAGATTGTTTCACGTGATACTAATGTGTATTCTCTACATTACTGTGATAGCTATGTGAACATCCAGATTATTTTTCAATTTAGTCATCTCAACTTCGCCACTAATGATGCAAGCAGATGCTAACGAACGGATTATAATAAAATCAAAAGATAATGTTAACCTGAAGTCTGATAAAAGTGAAAGTGCTTCTTATCTTATAAGCACTGATGGAGTCACCTGATACTAAAAGTTGAATTTACAGCCCCAGTTCTAAAGGGACTAGAGGAGGGTGTAGAAACCTTATGCACAATGTTACACTGGGATTCTTCTCAGACTCTACTGCAACCACACATAATGCTCACTTTTTTTACTGGGTGTGACAAGAGGAAATATTAGATATTCTCAGAAAGTACTTTTAAAGTTATGTGCAGGCAAGGGCATGTGAATTAATAATTGTACAAATACATAAAAATGAAATGTGTTTTTGTTGTTTATTGCTACCTTATTTTTCTAGGTGCCCACAAGTCTTCATTCTGACGAAATCTACACCTGTTCAAATCAAGAATCGCAAGAATTGCACATATAAAAGCACGGTACCCATCAGAGCCTGTGATAGACGGACAGATCCATCGTAACATGCTAAATAAACTCCTCCTTACAAGGCTGAAGTATTCCCTTCCTTTCATTTTCTGTTGTCTGTAAGAGTACTGAGCCAGCTGAGGAGCCTACCAGGCTTAATGCCATGTGTTTCACTTCACTGTGAATAATGTTCTCAAGCAAGATCAATAGATATACGCGTATACTTGTCCAAAGTAAGTAACACCATAGAGATCTACGGAGTGTAAAAGCACCACATAAAGTTCATACTTTTCCTTCTACATGAGTGTAACTACCTATAGTACACTCAGGTATTATTTATACTATCCTTGTCTAAAAGTCTATTTTAAATCGTCATTCATTTCAGTGTCTTCAAGCAATTTCTACTTAAATCAACCTAAACAGAATGAGACAGCAAGTCCAGCACAAATATATGGTAGTGAAATATGCTGAATTCTTAAGATGCCCACCCATACAAAATGACAAACACAGAATTGGTGTATTAAGTGTTTCTGATGGTCCATTGCAATGATGCTTGGTTTTGTGCCTTCAGGAAGGTGTTTTATCTCAGGAGCTTATTTTTTATCCTTTTGGTTGGAATACTGGAGACAGCTTTTTGTTAATAGCCATCAGTCTCTTGAAAATAATTCTATACATTATAAAAAACATTTAAGCTGGTTTTGGGACTACCTCTACAAAGTAGACATTCTGATTGTACGATAAAAAAATCTTAGAGAGTTATATTTGAAGAAACTTACGGGGGAAAAAAAAAAGATATATGCTAATTTCATTGCTCTGTTAATTAACATATCACTTGCTAAAAGTTCAAGAGAAACAGAAGTCTCCTTTATAAGAGTTTTGATAAAGAAATTTAAAACAGAGAGCATATATAAACTGTCCAGAGTATATTCTGAACAAGGCTCTACAGGAGAAACCAGAATTTTCTAGAAGAGTCTTAATTACTTCTTGTAGATTTATCTGGCAGTATTCTTCAGCTATGGGGAAAAGGAAACAAATGAGTGGGCAGACTTGGTTGGAGGACAGACTGGAAAACTGGTGCATATCAATGGCATTGTCCAGCGCTTTAGAGATATAGTGTAATCATAGCAGCATGGAGATGAGTGAGGCAGAGGCACCCAAGTCCTTGCCTAGCACTCCAGGACAATTCTGTGTACCATGATGAGTGCCACATCCCCATACTATGGCAACCAGAATCACTGGTAGCTAAACTTTGGCTGGAGCAGGCGTATCCATACCAGCTCTAATCACACCTGAACTGCAGCACTGGCACACAGTTTATAATCAGAGGAAAGCACACAATGGTAATGAACCACAAATCTGATGAAGCATTTCAAATCCCTTTTTCCTTTTCTTACTGAGTGGAACAACATTTTGGAAGTAGAAACAAGTGTTTGAAAAAAAACGATGTATTTCTTGCTCAGACAAAACATGATCATTGCACACTTCTGTGAATACAGTTGTGCCTTTCTGTACAGTCTGTGTATTTGCAAATTTTGCAAATCTCTAAACCTCTGAGCTGTAGGTATGTCTTTTAAAAGTGCATAGATATGTCTTTAGCACTGCAAAGTACTGGGTCCTTAAAGAGAAGAAGCTGTATCATTGGTCTGAGGCTACTTTTAAAAGAGCAGAAGCATAAAATTACTGACCAGCCAATACCAAAGCTAAAGCCTAATAAACTTAACTCCAAACAAATAAACCTTTATAGCTGAACAGTCAAGCACAGATTAGTGTTATTAACCAGTCTAATCACCTTTTTGTTTCCTTATTTCTTTGTTTTGTCAGCATCATTGTTCTCAGACGACCTCTGTTCACTCTCTCGAGATTTACCAACAGCACTTAAAAGCATGGCAGCACATGAACCAGCACACAAAGCAAATAGCATCAGAGATTAAATATTCCATGTCTTCATTATAACGCAACAGTTAGTGGCTGTTAGTTGGATTTCCTCTAATGGAGATTTTAGTTTGATGGCTTCTGATTAACATAGGGTTGAGATTAATTCATGGTTTTTCCACGGTTCATCTGGACCTGCCACATCGCATTATCATTCTGTCATAACTCCTCAAATTGTGTGAGGTTGAAGGCAAAGGAAATAATAAGAGTGCATTTCCTCCTCAAATAATCAATTTTGAGGTGAAAAAGCCATCAAAATTTCTAATCACAATGGGCATTACTTTTATTTAGCAATTTTCTGGATTACAGTTTAGTATGAAATGGTATATTACCATAAAAAACTACATTTTTTACTTAGTATCAAATATCTAGTATCTGTGGCACTGTTTCTGGCCTTATCATCACCCTGGATATTTACTAGTACGCACAGTGAAGTATTTGTTTACCTGTGATGCTTTGTTAATACTTTAATGGAGCAGCAGCACAAATTATTCCATATTTCACAACTACTTAGAGAACAAGGATATGCTAAGCTGGACCTTGTTCAAAAAGGACTGCAGAGAAAACCTGTATTCTGAAGCCTGATTATCTGAATTCTTATTCTCTGAAAAAATCCTAATTAAACAAAAAATTACAGATTGATTATAGAATTATAAAATAAAATGTTACAGACTTTTTTATGAGTGACCTAGTCAAGACTTTCAACAAATCTTTGATTATTTGTAGTAATATAAATACAGTAATAAATACAAAAATAGTAATGCATTACTTTTATCTTGCCAGGTAGATAGAAAGCCTGAATGTCTTGTTTTAGAAAAATACTTTGCCGAATCACTTCTGCAAGAGAACATGTGTTTTTAATATCTGTTGGGCTAACTGTAAGCATCTTCATGTAACTTCTGCATCACAAGTCACCCTAGAGATGATATTGTCTCCATATCATAGAAATACAGAATCATAGAATGCTTCGGGCTGGAAGGGACCTCCAGAGGTCATCTAGTCCAACCTCCCTACACAAGTAGGGTCATCTCTACCTAGGTCAGGTTGCTTAGAGCATCATCAAGCCTGACCTTGAATGACTCCAGGGATGGGGCCTCCACCACCTCCCTGGGCAGCCCATTCCAGTGTTCTATCACCCTTGTGTTAAAGAACTTTTTTCTAATATCCAACCTAAATCTATCCTTTCCTAGCTTGAACCCTTTGCTCCTCATCCTATCCATACGAACCCTTTTGAATAGACCTTCCCCTACCTTCATGTAGGCCCCCTTCGGGTACTGGAAAGTCAGAATAAGGTCTCCCTGGAGCCTTCTCTTCTCCAGGCTGAACAGCCCCAACTCTCTCAGCCTGTCTTCATACGAGAGATGCTCCATTCCCCTGATCATCTTGGTGGCCCTCCTCTGGATGCGCTCCAGTATCTCTATATCCTTCTTGTGCTGGGGGCTCCAGAACTGGTCACAATACTCCAGGTGAGGTCTCACCAGGGCAGAGTAGAGGGGCAGAATCACCTCTCTTGATCTGCTGGCCACAGTTCTTTTGATGCAGCCCAGGTTGTGATTGGCCTAATGGGCTGTGATTGTGCATTGGTACATGTTTGAGACACGTGTAGGATAATCCAAGAGAAGAAGTAATCATCTAGCCTTTGAATGAGCTATCTGTATATAGCACACAAGTGTCTCAAGGGCTATATCTTAACATTACATGGGCAAAGCTATTCCAATATTGGAAAAGGATTTTCAAAGATCTGCTTTTGGATATAAAGCACTCCTCAAATCAAGAAGGTGAATGGAGTAGAAGAATGAAGTACTGGCTTGGAGACAAGGCAACTTGAGAAAAGCTCTTCTTCAATGGTCAAGGAAGTAGTTGCCTGTGCTGAGAGTGTTGGGAGGACTGAAAGCTCCAGCTGTCTTTTTGTTAGCACAAGGCAGCTACTGCAGCGACTGAGGGAGGGTTGGCCTTGGCTTCTCTCAGCCTCCCACTTGCAACTTTACAGTTTGCCTTTGTCTTCCAACTTCACACCCTTCCACCTCAGCACTAGGAGGCTGCTGCAGCAATAATTTCCCCTTTGTTGTTCTTGTAGATTGTTTTATGCCCTTGCGCCTAATGTAATAGAGTCAATGTATCCAACTATGTATGCTTCAAATAAAGCTTTGGGCGTGTAAGGCTGTCTCAACATGTGTTGCACTATTTTTACCAGGTCACAACTGATATGTCTCTGATCCCTCTACGCAAGCTAGTCCTTACCTGGACTTAACTATGTTGAAGACTATACCTAGTATTTCCTGTGTACTCAAAAATGCATTTCAATGTAGATTTCAATGCTCCTTTTATTATCTCTTCTCTGTCAACTGCACAGAACAAGAGCAATGCAACACAACAGAAATGTTCTGGGGTTTTGGTTCTATCAATTAAATGAAATGCAGTATGAGGGAAAAAAAGAAATGCCTTTATGTAGTTAAATTCATCTTTCTCTGTTCCAATGTTTCATTAATAGTGCCCTGCAGGATTACAGGTTTTTTTCACCTATTTTGAAGTTCTTAAACTCTCAACCTTTCTTGACTGCTGAAAAAAACTGCTATACTTAAGTATCTTACCAAAGCCTTTAATTTTTCCTAATTGTTCCTTCTAAAGTCTGATGATGATTGTCTGAAAAGCAGACACAAAAGCAAGACAGCTGTGATAAACGTATGGTTGTCAAGGGAGCCATTTACACAGCAATAATTATCATGTGAGCTTAGAATTTTAGTTTCACATCCTTATTTGTTTAGATTCATTACATTTGATTACATTATATTTAATCTAAACAATTATTTGTTTAGATCTGGGTATGAATCATCATATCAGTTAAGTGCCTACCAAGTTTTCAAATAACAGTTGTACCCAAACATCAACCATGTCAAAGAATTTGCTACATTATTACATTTACGGAGTTATGCGTTTGCTGACATCTATTCTACACACTTTCTTAAGTCTACACAAACCGATACTCTCATTATTAATGCATTTAGAAACCTATCAGCAACAGAGTATTCCCATTTATTAAGTAGAAACATGCCATAAAAGCTCTACATTCCTATATGCTTTATGACCTTTTCAGTGCACAATGCCAGTGTCACCTAGTGCTTTGCAAGACACATGCCAGCCTTTCTCCAGTTTAAGCCAAGATCTGTCAGGCTGCCATAGTAGACTCCCACAATGGCTTCTATTCTTCCAGCCTTGGGCTTATATATGTACAAGCTGTTCTGTCCTCTGTTACATTAATTAATGTAATTACAGCTTCAAAGACTCACATCCACCTTACGATTAATCAGTCTAAACGTGCCTAGCCCAAATATATATCCTGTGGGAAGCAAAGGGCTTGCATCTCCAAATATTCACAGGTATTTCTGCTGAAAAAAAATCATCATAAACTGCACTGTCACGTGCCCTTGCATCAGGATGAATCTAAACATTTTTACACATAATTCTGCATGCTTAATTTGAATAAGCAAACACACAGGATTACAGTATTACAGCTTCTCTAATCTAACTCCATGGAAATTTGGGGAAAATGGATGAGAAAATAAAACAAAATTTTGCAGGATTTGAATTCAACAAAACTTCTGCACTACATCTCCTGCTGTTATTTGGAAGCACCGTGCTCCCATCCTCTTCTATAGGCCAATAAACAATGGGAATGGGGAAATAGCACAACCAAATTACATGTGATGTGAAGCATCACAACAGCAATACATTTCAGTGTCGTCTGAAAAATGCAATCTCTATGAATCATTCACTTTTTCTTTTCACCAGACCTTTTTCGTGTACTGTTACTTGCATTAAACCCTGAAAATACATTGAAAAACAGTAACACAATTTCGTGTATCACTGTGTCAATGCAAATTTGTAGTGGAAAAGCTGTGAGAGGATTTATTAGGTACACATACTGCTGGTACCAGCTAATATATAACAAATAGCAGTCAGTAAAAGATTTGACAGCCAACTTATCACAAATAATCCTCTTTTTTACTCAATATACATATATATAATGTAGAGGCCTTGAAACAATTAGGTAGCACTGTATCTTTTTTGCTATTCTTGAATGAAGATTTTTTTTGTGGGTTGGTTTGGTTTTTTTTAAATATACGTTGTTTTTAATGAAGTATACAGTGAAGCTAATAGACTGAGCTGGTTCTTTTGTAGTGATAGAAATACTCTCAGGTTCAGTAAATGTAATATAATTTCGTTTTAAACTAACAACCCTATAATCCCATAGAAATCACAAGATGCATTGTTGGAGTAACTTGTACTGCACACCCTTGAGCAAAACTGCTGGGATAACAACAGCTAGTAAGGCAGAAAAATGAGAATACATTGTCTGTGTGAATAAAGACCATCTGAAAAGGTATTTGTCCAAAACTGATTAAAATGACCATAATCAACTAAATTAAACAGTAGCCTGTGAATTGCAGACATCTTTCAAACAAAGAAATCAGCTTGAAAGAAGTGTTAAAAGTAAGATGAAAATTTGTAATACTGGGGAGGGATTATGGAGTGGAAACAGCAACCAACCTAGTTTTGACATGTCAGATGCCATCTTGCTGGTGCCATATCCACTGCATAGACCAGACAGAGCATCATCTCTGGTTGCATCCAGCTGGTTGGCTGATAGTTTGGGGTTGTACAAGAAGAGTTGATCTCCCATGGTACATATATGTAAACAGACTGGAGGCAGCGGCATGTGTATATACAAAGCTGGAGCAGCCATGTCTCCAAATTTGTTTTCCTGTAAGAGGAAATCTTTGTACCCCACGTGTGTTCTTACACACGTGGGAAAGGGAGTGCACATGTGTTCTCTTGATGTGAAGGTACTAAAACTTTTGGGAATCAGTTATAGAAGGGTGTTACCCGCTTACTAACATTTTGTATTTGGGTTCATCTGTTGTATTGATGCTATTGATTCTGCATATCCACTTCACTGATTGTCAGTTAATTACATGCTATTAATAAGTCAGTAAACTGCTTCAATACTGTGAACTGAGCAGTTTTTCCCCTTGACAATCCATACATGGCTAAACTCACACAATCCAAGAAAGATTCAAGTATCTCAAAAATCGTACTCACATAGTATGATCAATTAATGGGCAGTGCTCCTCTTGCCCAGGGTAGAGATTTGCTCCTCTTCCAAGATCCCACTTGAATATGTTTGTGGTATGGATGGAATCAGTTCCTGACATCTGTTCCAAAGCTGGTTGATACCATCCACACTGGTTTCTCTCTTCAAAGGTGCAGACTTCCATAACTTCAGAAAAGAACAGTGAACATGTTTATATAAAAACTGGAAATCGTTAACTGATACTATGATAAAGTAAACAGCATGGTAATAAAAAAAAAGATTCAATTTATAGTATCCATGAATACTTACACAGTACTAACATGTGTATTTTTCCTCTATAGATAAAATCTAATTTAAATTTTCTATGTTCTTTCCTATTAAGCAGACTCTAAATTTCGATATTCTATACATATTAATATTAAAATACATATATTCTAAATATAATAATTCTTTTCCAGTTCAGTATCTACATTCACATATGTTCTGACCAGGTTCCAGACCATTCTAATACTCTTTCTTGTGATATACACTGAAATGCATGTAAAATTCATCGGCTATTAATCTGCCAGCTGCTGCAGGGTTCTTCCTTCAGTCCTGTAGAATTAGCAACTCATTGCACATTGTGTACAAAGTATATCACCAAAATTCTATAAAAACCAAAACAATATTTCAAGCAATTCCCACAATACCTGAAACACATAACAACAGAGCTATTTCGTATTGGTGTTGAATACCAAACTGTTAATCTTACTAAAAAGGTATGCAGCTGCCTGTGCCTCAGTTTTTGATTCCTTAGCAACTCGACAAGAAAAGCAAGGTCACTACCACCCCTCCCTCACAATACACCCCTACTTTAGAAATATTTAGGGGAAAGAAACCCACTTATTTTCCATTTCTGTTATGAATATTGGTTCTCCAGTACATCTTGAATATTTTGCAGAAACTTTGTCTAGGTGATCCAAGGTGAGTCTTGTCACACTCCAAAACTTTGAAACAGATTATTATACTCAAGTCTAAGTGACTGCTGTGAGAATTGTGCAGGGAAACAAGAATTTATGTTAACTCATGAAGCTCAAATATTAGTGTAGCTTAGGTAACTTCCACACCAAGAAATCATAGTGTGTTAGAATGTGCCTGATGCTTCCTTCCTTGGAGGGTAAAAATCATTCACTGAGAGGGAGGACATTCTGATTTACAGCTTATATGTCTCCAGTAAGGAAGCAAAATACTGTCAGTGTGATCTCATGAGTAGTGCATATAAAGATTTGTGATGTTTCCTGAGAACTATAAGTGGCATAGTATTGTTTAATCTCCCTTTTTAACATGTTTTATAAACATTATGTTTCAATTGCCTGTGAGAAAGCTAACATCTTCCAGTGAACATATTTCTACCCTCTGTCAGGACTTAGTTAACTCCTATTCCAGCACTGTCATTCAGGTACTAACTTGCCATCATTGCTGAAGTGATGGGAGACTTCAGACAGAGTACATAGATAAAGGTGCATTCTCCACAGTATTTATCGCTCTCTCAGAAGGAAAAGATGTTTTGTGAGATAATATCAATTTCTGAGGCAGAAAAAAAAAAAATTTTTTTTCCAAAGCACTCTGCATTTATTCTTCAGAGGAGAATTTCAATGGTTGTCATTTTTTCATATTACAGGAAATTACAAAGTAATATTTATATATCAGATTCATTTCTTCGAGAGTTATTCCCACATAAGAAAAACAGAGAGGGAGTCTCATGTTACTTTTCCTCATTGAGTCCTCAGTTCTGAGAGACGTTATTGAGTTCCCTACATAATGTGTAATGAATGTAGAGTTTTGATCTTCAGTGAGAACAGTTTAGCTTGCAAAGGCTGATGAGGTCACTGTCTCTAGACAGCCGTCCCTCTCATTAATCAGCTTTAGTATGGCAGTATTTTCAAGTACTGCGCTTGAAGCCAAAACAAAGTCATTGACAGTTTCTCCTAAAATGCTATAACACGAACTGCTGCAACTCAGAGCCACTCAATACATGTCTTAGACTTCTATGGATAACAGGTAGTGACACTGTACATTGTGCACATTCCACATTGATGGACTAGAACTCAGTTCTGTGCTGAGAACCTTGGATTTCACAATCATTGCTACTGATGAAAACACTTGGTATAAAAATACCCCAAACACATATTCCTTTAACCCATAAGACGTGAACACAAGTTCCCCAGATGCGCACTCCGAACAAGAGACTGTAAACTTATTCTCTCTTCCAGTCTTGACTAATGAACATTTGAAGAAAAAAAAAAAAAAAAAAATTAAAAAAAAAAAAAAAAAAAAAAAGTCATAAATCATTCAACTCAAGAAACCGTGCTCACTTAAAAAAATTGGCATGTATAGCTACCAATCATTGGGGGACTGAGGATTCCTTCCTCCCCCCACCCTCCACCCTCCATTTCAGTACTAAGTTGAATTGGAATGCCAGGTCTGAATAACCCCATTAGAAGGCACAAAGTGTGTAACTTCTCAGATTCCTACATCAAGAGCAAAATAATATTTTTTTTTCTGAAGAAAATCACATTAAAAGTAGCATCCAGGTGCTAATATCAAATGGCAAAGGTAAATGCAGAATAGTGAATGTCATGTATTTAACAGCCACAAACTAATAAGGCAGCAAAGTCCAAGATTTAGTACGCTCACCACAAGCTGATTCATCAGACTCATCAGGGCAATCAGGTCTAAAATCACACTTCCGGATCATCTGGATGCAATGGCCAGAGTCTCTACAGACAAACTCCTTCTCTGTGCAGTTGTTCACAGGGAGCGTGGCAGGAACTGAAGTTCCTAAAGTAGTTGTAGAGATTGTTGGCAAGTTTCCTTTGAAAGAGAAAAACAAAATTTTGAGCAATGGGACCAAGGCACTACAGTTTTCTAATGATTTCTCCCCTAGCCATTCCCACCCTTTGTCAAGAGTATAGTTTTACCAGAAACATGCCTGGGCAGCCAAGTTGAATGATTTAAATGCTTCCCAGGAGGAACTGAAGTCAGTATTCATACAATACTTAACACTTGCAGTTCTTTTACATGTCTTTCAAATTCGGATTAAGTCAGCATGTCATTTCAAAAAACTAATGCCACAGAGACTGGCAGAACAATGACAAAAAAATAATTTCCCTGTGAATCAAGGTTAACAGATTATTCTGACAAAAATGAATTGTTTTTTTTTAAGATGGCGATTAATCACAGAATTATTGAGCTGGAATAGACCTCTGAGATCCTCAAGT